>VZRF01000403.1:250744-371361 GCA_013396875.1 Vireo altiloquus
TTTGGGAACAAAATAAGATATGTAAAGTTTTCTAACTGGTTGATAATAGATATAAAAGCTACCTGCTTTGGGTAGCCATTGCCATTCTGCCCTCGTGTTCCTGGAGGTCACAGCACAGTCTGTGCCTCCCAAACTCTGATAAGAAAGAAAAATAAACAAGCTTTGAAACAGTAGAAAGAAGCCTCATTTCATCTTTTTAGGGACATGGGACACTGAAATAAGGAACACAGCTGGGCCAGGAGTCAGGGTCCAAGGAACACCCCCTGGCAAGACTTTGCAAAGTCTCCTGCAAATCCAATTCTTTTATCCTTCGCTTGCCAAAAGAATCTTCCTCCTCTGGCATATGTGTAAGCAGAGAATACAGAAAGAAAAGTATTGGGTTCCAAAACTTCAGTGAACAGATTTCTAGTTTTACTTAGCTATCTTTAAGAAAAGAAATTTAAAAAAAAATCCCCCCAGGTTAAGGGGAAGTTGAGAACAGCTGAGATAGAGCCAGCATGGAAAAAAATTATAGCATGAACAAAAAAAGGCATCATCTTCTCTCTCACATTAGGATTTAGATGAAAAAATAGCTTTACCTTCAGTTTTATAAAGGACTCTTTACTCTGCCTTTAATGTTTTTTTAACCATTGCTTTCAGTGCAAATGGATGAACTGTAAAAAGCTTGACCAGGTAGAATCAATGCATTTATTTTCGTTAATCTCTCAGCAGAGACAGCTCCAAACCTGCTGGACTTCCAGCTGTGGTCTCCTGTGTGCTGAAATTCCAGCAAAAAATGCACACTCGAACTCCAGATGCAAGGGTGTAAGTGAACAACAGCAAATTGGCAGATCTTGAGTGATATCAGCAATTCTAGAATTCGGTTGCCGTTAAATCAAAATTCTGGTAAAAATCAAGGATAGGAGTTTTTGGCTGCATTTTTATGGACTTCAATGGATCTTAGTTCAGTGCACACTGAGCTGGGATCCAATACAATAATAGAAATCAAAAAATGATTGTAGATATTTGTACTATTAAAGAATTCAATCAAGATGACTTTCACCACATTTTTGATTTCATTCTGTGCACAGCACTAGATATCTTTATTACACTTGCAATATTATTAAAATTATATTTTTTAATATGACTTCACCATCCTTTATAAATTTTAACACAAACAAATACTTTAAAAAGAGGAGTTAATTTATCAAATGCCCACAAGAAGCCACTTTTCAGAACATTTTTTCTATCCTTTCCACCACATTATAAACTACACACATTTACTCCAGTCCTGCTTGATTTACAATCTTTGTCATTCCTGAATTTAACCTGTTGTACAAAAACAGGCAGCAGAAATTGGAGACAGCTTTTGAATAGTATTTAAGGACCTTGGAATCAATCAAAAAAGCAAACCCAACTCAACCCAAACAAAACCAACCAGCTATTAAGTCTACATAACCTATATCCAAAGTTAGAGTTCAACCAGTGCCTCAGGGAAAGACAGAAATATTTTGCTCCCAATTTGGTCTCTGGGCACTGTCATATCTCGTACCATATCTGACTCTTTCAGAAATGACATTTTCATGTCATAAAATCTAATTGATAGGCACTTCCAAGTGCTATTTTTAGAGATAACGTCCCAGACTAACGAATGCAATACACTAAGAAGTTTATATGAAGTTAAATCAAGCTGTCTTGTCCCTGTTCAAGTCATGCTTTTCTTGACAATAACACACAATAACATCCCTCAAACGGAGGTTTATAACCCTCATCTCTGCCTGAACTGTGCTTTCACTTGAAACAATATTTACCATTGACTCAAAAGGCAAGAGTCCTCCTGTAGCGGGTAATGTGTGTTTTGTTTGGTTATCCTGGGCCCCTGATCTCTGGGTTATGTATCATTCTGCACTTGATACAACATCAGATCAGTCGCATTTTATGTGACTTCAGAGTCACAATCTTTTCTTTTTTTTTTGGAGGAAAGCACCAGGCTGAATAAAGAAAAATGCTATTCCAGGCTCATTTCAGTCTTTCACCTTTCATAGGTTTATCCTTGCATTTTCTCTCAGATTTCACCTTTTCTCACATTCCACCAGGAAACTTTGATACACAATTTTTACTTTTTATCCTCAAATGGCTTTAAAAAACCTGACTGCAAGTGGTCTTTGACTACAAGCTTCTTCTCTGCAATACAAACCAAAAAGTGGACTAGCTCTGCCTAATTTACCCCCAAGTGGCTCAGGTAGGTTTGTGGGAATTTTTCCTCATGAATTCTAAGGTCAAGGTTCTCTCATGGTTTTTTATGATTTGTCTTTCTGGTTGCATTGTTGGTGGGTTTGTACATCCTCTGTAAAGATTCCTTACACAGACTGCAAAACATTTAGTGAAAAATCCTAAGCTTCAGATGTATCAGATTTTAGGGAAAAGTATTTTTGATATTTTGAAAAATTAAATGAATACCAAACAATACATTTGCCATGAAGTGTTTTCTACTCCAGCATGGCCATCCCTCTGAAATCACCTTGAACAGGAACAAAATAATTGCAAGTACAAGCAGATAAATTTTTCAACAAACTTAATTTGACCAAATTTATCACACTGACTTTTGTTTAGTAAAGAGTCAGTCACCATAATTATATAATGGAGTCAGGAAATAATGAATAAACTGATACTTGTGGAATTTTTCTTGCCCTAAATATTTTTTAGACATTTCAAGTGGATTAATGTTCACAAGAGCATTGAAAGTGGACCTTACATCCCAAAAGCCCTGATCATCTCAGGAAGGCAAACAAAATGCAGACTTTTTGTTGTTGTTGTGTTGTTCCAGTATTTGCAATCTCCTCATCATTATCAGTCACACAAAATAGACATCCTGATGACTTCCATTGATTGATTCAGCAGGAAAAACTCCAGATATTAATTTGCTCAATAGGCATGGCAGTTTTTGGGGTGCCATCATCTTTTTGGAAGCGGATCCACACAAGATCCCAAACTTCCCAGAGGGCTCTGTCCCACAGACCCACAAAGCAAAAAGCACCAGCAAGGATATTCTTCCAGTTCATTATCAAGTGTCTTCAAGCATATTGTACCTACATCATCTCTTCTCCATCTCAGCTACCCAAAATGAATTGTTAAAACAAAAACCAGGCTTTCACCTCACTTAAAAATGCACACAGAACTAGAAAGGGCATCCTGATAGCTCAGCTGGAGTTCTGGAAAGCAATTTCCATCTGAAAATACAAGATACTGATGTTAATAAAGCTCAAAATCCATGTATTCCTCAGTTACTTAATATTTTCTCCCGGACTTCCTTAGAAATAGGATTCAGAAAAAAGGACTATTGAAATGTGAGACACAAAACTGTTCTTAGAAGTACTAATCACACATCCATAGCAGGACACATGACAAATGATCCAGCAGGATGTCAGGAAAAAGAACATCACAGTTAACTTCCTATTGACCTAGAATAGAGTATTTTCCAACAGAAAGCACTGTGAGCAGTAATTTTAAGTCAAGTCGACAGATTTAAATTCAAATCATCACAAACTTCAAACCTGAGTATTTAAGGGTTGTATTAAACAGCCTCAAGAGAACTCTTAAACACCTTCATCCCTTTTCCACTCAGCAAATACACTAAGGGGAAATGCTCATATAAAATATAAAATGTAAAAAAAAGGGCTTGAATCTGCACATTATACTGGTAAAAAAAAGGAAAAGAGAAAAAGTCGTGAGGATAAAAGTGTCAAAAGTAGCCTGAGGTCTGGCAGCTGACAATAGTAACCTGTAGGGAAGTCAGCTGGGAAGCTCTCCAGAATCATTCTGGCACTGTGCTCTGCCTTTAAAATGACAATTCACCCTACCTTTAGCCTTCCAGCCAGGGGCTGGAAATATTTATCACGCAACAAGAAACGAACAAAATTTTACTTAAGTCAACATAACTCATTGAGAAGAGTGAAGCTGCAGTTCATGCACATGATCTTGCTACCAGATATATAATTTTCCTGATAAAATTAGGTTTATCTTCCTCATGCCTTGTCAGGTGCTCTGCAGTTCTGGCTTATCTGATATTCCACCCTTGGGGCTGGCTGTGAAAACAAGTAATAGACTGTAACAAAGTCAATCTTCGTTGTGCTCCAGCTCTTCCTTTGGAAAGGTCAGTGCCCTTGCAGCATGTTTGTTATGTTTTTAATTTGTTAGCATTTCCATTCAAAAATAAGCCAATTTCTTTCACACAGCTGCATCCACCACCAGAAATAAAGCAGTAAACAGATGGCAGTGCACACTCTAAAGGGTTTGGTTCAGCTATTGCACACGTAGACATCTCCATTCTACATACCCAGCTTCAGATGTCCCATAAAGTTAAAAAGAGTTAATTCTAATTTAAAAATATTGTGTCTGTGGACATAAAACTCAAGATCCACTCAAGGTCCAAACTCTTCAGAGCTTTTCTCTGCTGTGCTTTCTTTCTTTTAATTATTTTTGTGCTGTTTTTGAAAGAAGTAAGGATGTAAATAGGGGTGAGAGGAATCATAAGAGCACAGAAGTTTCAGATTTCAAAGCTTGCCCTTGATGATGTTAGAGAACACTCCATTTCAGCTGGATTTCTTTATGCTAACACAAAGCCCCCAAGACAAACAGAACTAAATATAAACAATTCAAGAAAGAATATGATGCTATTATCCCAATTTGAAAATGAAGCTGTCAATAAACGAGAAAAAAAACAATTGTAATGAAATCAGAATAAGAAACAACAAACAAAATCTGCATTTTTATTTTCATCTGCTCTCTTCTGTGGTAAAATAGGTGAAAATTTCTTTTATTGCAGCTAGAACACTTTGGTAAAAGTGTTTTCACTTTCTCTCATTCTTCTTCTACAAGGAAAAAAGCCATTCCACTGCTGGTAAACAGCTCAGGTTTCTCAGGTCTCCCTCTGCTTCTACCCTGAAAGTTCCTACAGCCACAGATATAAATGGACACAAAGAACTTGGATATCACTGAGCAAATCTTCACTGTGTTCTGTGTCAACTTACTACTGGCAAAAGTGAGCCCACGAAAAGGAGAACAGAGAGGCTTAAACCAAAAATGCAGCACTGGAGAAGGTGAATTACAGATCTTTATTCTCCTAAGAGCCACCTTATTGCCACTATTTTGTATTCAACAGCTTGCCCATTAACCCCCTGAAAATACTGTGTAATAAGGAATTAGCTTTGTGTTTGCCACCAATTACTGCAAGCTGGGAGCAGAAGCCTGTCAGCAAAATGTGTTTCAAAAAAATTGGATTTTTTTGAAAGGACAAAGCAAAATTGCAATGGTCTTCTGCTTTCCCAAGGTTAGCTGAAACAGTTCAGCTGTTCAAGGCCTTTTACCAATGTTACCTTAAGGAAAAACAAATGAAACAATGAAAAACCTCCCACAAGATCAGCTCATAGAGGATGTGCAGAAGATGTCTGTGCAACTCAAGTCAAGTTTAGCCCCAGTTTTTTAAGGAGGTATTTAGAATTCCTTCTGATAACCTGCACTGTGTGCATGCATCTACTGGGCAAGCTTGCCACAAGCAGACAATTAAAAACACAGGAAACTTGCAGGATCAGCCTTCTGTCATCTCCACAGATCTGGGAGAGATCTGGGTTTGTGCGTGGTCAGCGCTTTGCTAATTAACTGCATTCTGATTATTCTGCAGAAATGATATTTTAGCTTGTAACGTATCAGATGAATATTATGGTGAAATAAACTTACACTGCAGAAGTGTAAAGTCGCTGTCAGTCTGCTGCATCTTACCCTGAGAGAGCTCAGAAGGAGCCCAAATGTTGATTATATCAATATTATGCACTTTCTCAATATGAGGCATTTGTACATGTACCAGAGTTTAGTGTTTCAGTATTTGAGCACACAACGAAATCTCAGACCAAGAATATTAAAATACAGGTGTCTAATGAGATAGATTTAATTAATATCTCAGGACTAAGATGTGCTTAATCCAACTTTCTCCAGCCTTTTTACTTAAAAAGGAAGGTGTCCTGTGCTTGTAATTCACAATCAGAAAAGTAATATTCATTGGACCAGTGCTCGAAGCAGGCTTTTTGTGGCCCTTCAGGACAGTTGTTAGTAAAACTTAATGGGTTTTGCTTCTTCCTCTGTTTTATTGGCTCAGAACAGAGGTCAGTACATGAGGCAGGGATATTTTTCTCCATTATCTGATACAATCTCTTAACATATTCTAGTCTGATTGTAAAACAGTTCTTCCTTCACCCAGTTCTACTGGGTTTTTCTGTTAGGCTTCTGTGCTAAAGGTTTAGAATATAAAAGGTAAAAATAAAATTTCCCACATTTTAAAGACAGCCCAAAAACATTTGCGGAAAGCTTGTGCATTCACTGAAAGCAGAAACAAAACCCTGGCACAACACAGGGGCTGGGAGCTGAAGGATAAATTATGCTTGCTGTGTTTTCCTGAATTGAATCCTGCCTGCATGATCAGCAGCATTCAGACTCCCAGCAGGGAGGCCTCCAAAAGAGAGGGAAAACGAGGCAGGAGGCTTTAAAGAAAGCACAGGCAAATGTACTGAAGGAAAATTCTGGTTGAGAAGTGAAATTGGTTAAATTGCCTGCAGCAAGTCTGTAGAGAAGAAGGGTCTACACTGACTTCCTCGTTTTGAGGAGTGGAGAGAAAAGCATTGCAGAGCATGAAAAGCAAAAGCCTGCATGGAAAACTTGTTCATTATGGACAAATTTTACAGATATTCTGTTTTGGAATGAGACAGAATGTGGGAGACACCAAGGAAACCACTGAGACAGAGGGAAGGGATGTGCTTGGAGGAGTCAGTCAGCAAAAGATTCACCAAAAGCTGTGAATACAAAAACAAGTTTCATGGGAATAGAGGATCCACCATCACCTGGGCCTGAAAGTAGGGATTGGCAATGGCAGAGCTGGAAGGTTCTCCCATCAGAGAATTTACCCAAAAGAGAGGAGTCGATTCTGGTTCATCATTACCAGCCAGCAGGAGCTTGGAAATATTCAAGATTGGATTAATTTTGAGTTTTTAAAAGTCAGATCATGATTGGGAGGTGGGAGGAGTAAGATAAGCTCAAAAGCAGCTACAGCAGGAAGAAGAACAGCAGCCCTTTACTCAGAAAGAAAAACAGGAACTGCATTCTGCAGCAGCTGCTTGTCTGTGAATTAAACTCAGCATTTACCCAGAGACTTATCTCAAATTGCTGGTCGAGGCCTAAATGCAAATCCCCTTCTGAGAGCATTTGTTTCTATCTGAATAGATGAAACCAAGGAACCCAAATCTCTTAGGCAGCTGAGAGGACCTCAGTCTAACTCCTTTGGTACAGGTGATCTATTCCTTCCTGGGTGGCACACCACAGCCTTCCTTTCTCACAGAACCATGGGCTGTTTTCCCCAGGACAATTTTTCAAACAGCAGAATTTTAAAACTCTGTCTTCTGGGCACCACAAAAATGTCAATCTTGGTGTGAGGTATAAACTGACCAATTTGTCTCCAGGCAATTCAGCTGCACAGAAAAGGCGTAACAAATGTCTGCAGGGACACAGCACACGAGACAAAATAGAGTTAAGAACAGACCACTGAACTTCTCAGATTTGCTTTGTCTTCTGCCCAATTTCGCTGCAGATCATGCTCTAAGGATAACACTCAAACGTGGTGGAAATCATCCATTAATCTGATGTGTGACACTCACCAAGGGTTGCTCTCTTCGGAATGGGGACACGACTCTGGAGATAAGCAAAGCTTTAGGTTAGACCTGGGATTCAGGCTTAACCAGGAGTGTTCAGTTTTGTTTGTAAAAGAGCAGAACCCTTCCTTGTGTAGTGCACAGACATAACTTCCTTACTAGCCTGATTTCCAAACTTGCTCTCAACACTGAAGGACTGATTTAAATTCCACTATGTTTGTCAACAACTCTTAAAATGAATGAAAAAACCTGATTTTTCCAGGATGGGACACTAATACCATCAAACAATAAATTTGGCCTTTAAAGAATTAATTTTTTTCAGTATTACCTCAATACTGAGTTACTTCTAACCTGCTTTTGTGCCTCTTTGTTTTGATGAAGAGAAGCAAGAAAAAAACCTGAAGAATGAATCACAACTGGGTTTGAATGTAAAGATGTCACCTCCTACAGAAAACATGCTTACTTTTAAAATCACTTCCTTTGAGACAAGATAATAGGTTTCTAATGACCTAATTAATTTTACACTAAGTGTGTTTTGCAAGTGTACAAAGTTAGACAGCAAATTGCTGTCTGTGCTTTGGTAAGAAATGGCAGCCTCCAAAACAAATCTCTAAGCCCAATGTACAGTAATTCATGCTGAGAGTTTATTCTAATTACAGCTGAATATAGTGGTTCAGCTGAGATGCCAAATTTCACTGCAAACAACACTTTGCCCGACAGTAAATAAAAGAAGATGAAACCAAATAATTAATCCAGTTCTTTTAGTTCTTTTAGTTGCAAACTTGTTTTTTATTTCTGAACACATAACGCTACTGAAAGGAAGAACATAACAGATAGGATTATCTAATCCAGAATATTAGAAGAATTTTTTTTCAGTAAAACTAACAGACATATGTTTATTCACATTAACACAGAGCTTGTAACATTGACAATCTTTTTACTCATAACTGTACCAGGACTCCCTGAAAGTGCGATGGGGAAAATGATCAACAAATGAGAAAAACTGAGATATTTGTTCTTCCCTCTCTCTGAACATGCAGATTCTGGTCTGTCAAGATAGATTTCAGGAGTTGGCTAACTCCTGGTTCAGAACCAGGGTAATTTGTCTTTATTCAGTGCTGCATGGCAGAATTTCTCTCACCTGTGTTTTAGGAACATGTCAGGACACCTCACAACACACAGACATCAAAGCAGAACAAGGAGGAAATGCAGTACCTCAAAAAAGGGGTGTTTTCACAAGCAGATTATGTGAAAATTATAGCTTTAGGGCAAACAGCAGAGCTGAATGTTAAATAGGCCTTATAAGGTTTTTTTTTTTTTTTAAAAATGTCTTAGCAAGCTTCTGCCCAACTAGAAAAAGTTTTGAAAAACACATAACAATAATTATAAATTGTGTATACATAATAAAGACATGATGCACACTAAGAAAGGCAAAAAGGAGATTTTACATGTTAATAGCTTGTATGGAAATAAACAAATATTCTACAGGAAGATGTTCATATAGAATGAGAAACAATGAGCTGAGCTGTTTATTCTTTGTTACTTTTAGGGAGACTGAACATTCAACATCTGTATTTGAGATTTTTAAAGCTTTGTAGGATTCAAAATACAGAGACTTTGGAATCAGCATCTAAATTAATAAAGCCTCGGGAAAAAAGGTAAAATAAAAGCCAATAAAATAAAAATAAAGGTTAAAATGCAAGCAAATAAAACCAAAACTCTGCAGGAAATGCAGAAGTAAGAACTGGTATCCAAACCAACGTGGGTTGGAAGTACAGGAACAGCACTACCACATGTATTTAAGCATTTTTTAACAAGACCTCACATTCATTCAACAGAGGACAAAAAGCCAAATTCCCTACACTAGAAGAGTCACTCCTTTTTCATATTGGCACCCTGCAAAAAGAATATTCATTATAAAAAGGCAGACAAATTCTGTAGGATGATATGAATGAGGCACGCAGTTAATCCACTAAGATTCCATTAAGAAGTGATCTGATGTTCAGCCAACTAATTACCCATTCATTAAAACAGAACCATAAATGACATTTCCAACATATTACAAAACCCCTGCGTGGTAATATTTTCCCATCTACATCTATTCTGACATTTATATTCTATGTCTCTTTCATAATTATTTCAAATAATTCCTCTGACATATTGAGGAGAAAATAGCTTAAAAAGAGATTACTTACCACCTACCAATGGCTCACAAAGAAAGGAGCAGGACAAAGTAATTATGCTGGGGTATTAATATAGAATTGATGTGCTTGTAGTCCCTAATAATTACTACTGTGGCTTAATTTTTTCCATAGTGAAAATTTTAAGGTGCTTGAAATAACTTGCACACACCTTTAACTCAAGATTCACCCTCCCAAAAAATGAGCACCCGTGAAAGTCACTCCCTTGATTCACAGAGGGTGATACAGCACTGATAAATCAGCATAACAAACAAATAACTGAATCCAGAGCTGCTCTTTTCATGTCTCAGTTCTGCTGTTGGTGGTGCAAAAGCTGCTGCTGGGCTCTCCAGAAAAGGNAATTACAGCTGAATATAGTGGTTCAGCTGAGATGCCAAATTTCACTGCAAACAACACTTTGCCCGACAGTAAATAAAAGAAGATGAAACCAAATAATTAATCCAGTTCTTTTAGTTCTTTTAGTTGCAAACTTGTTTTTTATTTCTGAACACATAACGCTACTGAAAGGAAGAACATAACAGATAGGATTATCTAATCCAGAATATTAGAAGAATTTTTTTTCAGTAAAACTAACAGACATATGTTTATTCACATTAACACAGAGCTTGTAACATTGACAATCTTTTTACTCAACTGTACCAGGACTCCCTGAAATTGCAATGGGGAAAATGATCAACAAATGAGAAAAACTGAGATATTTGTTCTTCCCTCTCTCTGAACATGCAGATTCTGGTCTGTCAAGATAGATTTCAGGAGTTGGCTAACTCCTGGCTTCCCTCTCTCTGAACATGTATATTCTGGTCTGTCAAGATAGATTTCAGGAGTTGGCTAACTCCTGGTTCAGAACCAGGGTAAATTGTCTTTATTCAGTGCTGCATGGCAGAATTTCTCCCACCTGTGTTTTAGGAACATGTCAGGACACCTCACAACACACAGACATCAAAGCAGAACAAGGAGGAAATGCAGCACCTCAAAAAAGGGGTGTTTTCACAAGCAGATTATGTGAAAATTATAGCTTTAGGGCAAACAGCAGAGCTGAATGTTAAATAGGCCTTATAAGGTTTTTTTTTTTTTTTAAAAATGTCTTAGCAAGCTTCTGCCCAACTAGAAAAAGTTTTGAAAAACAAGTAACAATAATTATAAATTGTGTATATATAATAAAGAAGTGATGCACACTAAGAAAGGCAAAAAGGAGATTTTACATGTTAATAGCTTGTATGGAAATAAACAAATATTCTACAGGAAGATGTTCATATAGAATGAGAAACAAAGAGCTGAGCTGTTTTTTCTTTGTTACTTTTAGGGAACTGGGCATTCAACATCTGTATTTGAGATTTTTAAAGCTTTGTAGGATTCAAAATACAGAGACTTTGGAATCAGCATCTAAATTAATAAAGCCTCGGGAAAAAAGGTAAAATAAAAGCCAATAAAATAAAAATAAAGGTTAAAATGCAAGCAAATAAAACCAAAACTCTGCAGGAAATGCAGAAGTAAGAACTGGTATCCAAACCAACGTGGGTTGGAAGTACAGGAACAGCACTACCACATGTATTTTAAGCATTTTTTAAGAAGACCTCAGATTCATTCAACAGAGGACAAAAAGCCAAATTCCCTGCACTAGAAGAGTCCCTCCTTTTTCATATTGGCACCCTGCAAAAAGAATATTCATTATAAAAAGGCAGACAAATTCTGTAGGATGATATGAATGAGGCACGCAGTTAATCCACTAAGATTCCATTAAGAAGTGATCTGATGTTCAGCCAACTAATTACCCATTCATTAAAACAGAACCATAAATGACATTTCCAACATATTACAAAACCCCTGCGTGGTAATATTTTCCCATCTACATCTATTCTGACATTTATATTCTATGTCTCTTTCATAATTATTTCAAATAATTCCTCTGACATATTGAGGAGAAAATAGCTTAAAAAGAGATTACTTACCACCTACCAATGGCTCACAAAGAAAGGAGCAGGACAAAGTAATTATGCTGGGGTATTAATATAGAATTGATGTGCTTGTAGTCCCTAATAATTACTACTGTGGCTTAATTTTTTCCATAGTGAAAATTTTAAGGTGCTTGAAATAACTTGCACACACCTTTAACTCAAGATTCACCCTCCCAAAAAATGAGCACCCGTGAAAGTCACTCCCTTGATTCACAGAGGGTGATACAGCACTGATAAATCAGCATAACAAACAAATAACTCAATCCAGAGCTGCTCTTTTCATGTCTCAGTTCTGCTGTTGGTGGTGCAAAAGCTGCTGCTGGGCTCTCCAGAAAAGGAAAAAGGAGAGAGGTGTGCACAGACATCTCTGGACACAAACAATCAAACAAACAAACAAACGTGGTTTCAACTTGGTACTCAGTACAAATTGTTATTTGCTGTGCCTTCACTCAGGTCCTCCCTGCACCTCTCTGGCTGGTAATTAGCAAAGCCACATGAGCTGAGAGTTTGCTGGAAATGGAACTCTGGGATATTTAGGCCCATAAAAACCTGCAGTACTCTGCAGGTGGCTTTTTTCAGCACATTTTCCTATCAAGATTTTCGTATAAAGATTATTTCTTTGCTATAACACAACCACTTTTTAAATTTCTTATCATAATAAATAAATAAGTAACATTTCTCCTTCACCCATTGGTCCATTTACTGTACTCTTGTTTGTTAATACAACCATACTGTTGTTAATCTACATTTTGCTGATTATAAACCATAGCAGTGCAATTAGTCAACTGCAGCTAATTGAAAAATTGTGGCAATAATATTTTCTATGTGCTCAATATAGTGGAGTAAATTTAAAGGTATAAAAAACGCAAGTCTAAGAGTTCTATCCCAATTTCTGGGATAGAAAGCTGGTTCCCTGGACTTCTGTGCTGAGGCTTTTCATTAATTTATGGGTGTTTAGGGAAGGGTTTCAGAGAATAAACCTGTCCCTTCCAAACTGCACTTTGTTTGAGGAGTCTTTTCCATCTTTGCATCATTTATCTCATAGTTCCTGCCCTTCTCCCTCTCCCATTACACATTCTTCTGAGCTAACTTCTAATGAGATTCATATTTGAAATCCATCAAACCTTGTGCTGATCCCAGATTTAGTTCCAATCAAGAAAACTTAGTCAAAAAAAAAAAACAAAAAAAAACAAAACACCAAAACTTCAAGGAAACCTAGTCAAAGTCAGCTATGCATTACAGCACATATCTGATGAGATAACAACATCTGAGAGATAAAATAGATAAAGTGGCCCCAACGCAGGTTTGCAGCCCTGCAAACATTCCCAGAGCCATAAAAAGAAAAAAGGTGGGATGCCACAGTTTTATCATGTGCTGTTTAGGGATAAAAGAAGCTCCATCTGATACTGGAGCTGCAGCTCCAACTGCATCTACAAAGAACTGACCTACATAATCAAGAGAGGGGCTCATCTCTCCTAAAGATCTCTTTCCCTTCACTTTATTCCATTACTGAACTCACATAAACCAGAGAACAGATTGGCCAAGCCACTGTAGCAGCTGACACGTCCCTGGGTGGGAAAGTGACCTCCCTGGCACCACCTCAGCTGCACTGGGCAGCACCCACAGGATTTCTGGAGGCTTCAGCAGAGCTGGGTGTGGAGCAAAGCGTGAGGTTACTGCCAAAAGCCTGATTTAGTCTGCAACCTTGACTAAAGTCAGCTCCCTGTCTGAAGCACAAACAGCAAGGTACGACCACGAGACAGATGCTGGAATACAAAAAGCTCTGGCAAGCATATGGAAAAGAAAAGGGAAAAAAAAAAAAAAAAGGAAACGAGGTCTTTAGATGCAAAGGTTGCTAAAGGTTTCACTTCCCAAAAAACAAAGGTGGGGTTTGTGCAGAAGCACCTGACTGCACATCCTCACAGTGCAGCCTTGGTGAGAGGAGCACAGAGCTGGAGGGCAGCACACAGAGCTGGATGGGTTATAAAAACCTCATAAATGACAGGATGGGAGCACACAGCCCTGGATGGCAGCACACAGCCCTGGATGGCAGCACACAGCCTCTGCACCCTCACCAACCTTTCACAACCAAGCACTGAACCTTCCAGAACAGACACAAACCTCCCAAGCTCACAAACTGACCTACTGTCCATGTTCAGCTTTCTAAGGCATGCAAGTGTTGAGAAATGCACACTCAGAAGTGCAGCATGGACTGAGATATGAAAAACACAAAGAACTTTGTCCTGAATAAAAGAAATTAGGCTTGACAAAAAAATAAAAACAAAACGAAACCAAAACAAAATAAAACAAATAAACTAAAAAGCTAAAAAATGAAAAAAACCACAAAAACCCCCACAAAAAAACAAAAAAAAACCAAACCCAAAACGAAACCAAAATAAACCAGAACCTCAAAATTTGTGGTTTCCACCAAAAAAAACCAAGGAGAGACAGAAAGAATTTCATGTACAAAAGGTTTGTTTGTCCTGTTTCTATACCACATTAAATTAGGTGTCAAATTAGTTGCGGCCAAAGACAATATATTGGGGGCAAGAGAGAGCTTATAAGGCTCCTTAATTTCCTAGCTCTCTGTAAAACAAGAGAAACAAGGAAGTAACCAAAGCCTTTTCTATTTCCCTCATCCAGGCCAGGATGGAGATCCAGGACTGGAAAGAAAGTTCTGAATCAACCTGAACAAACCTAAGAAAGGGAATGCAGATCAGCACAGCCCCTGAAAATTCTGCTTCCCATTCAGAAACATCCAAAAGGTTCATGACTCAAGACAGATACAGATAATTTAACACNGTGGCTTTTTTCAGCACATTTTCCTATCAAGATTTTTGTACAAAGATTATTTCTTTGCTATAATACAACCACTTTTTAAATTTCTTATCATAATAAATAAATAAGTAACATTTCTCCTTCACCCATTGGTCCATTTACTGTACTCTTGTTTGTTAATACAACCATATTGTTGTTAAAACTGTACATTCTTCTGATTATAAACCATAGCAGTGCAATTAGTCAACTGCAGCTAATTGAAAAATTGTGGCAATAATATTTTCTATGTGCTCAATATAGTGGAGTAAATTTAAAGGTATAAAAAACGCAAGTCTAAGAGTTCTATCCCAATTTCTGGGATAGAAAGCTGGTTCCTTGGACTGCTGTGCTGAGGCTTTTCATCAATTTATGGGTGTTTAGGGAAGGGTTTCAGAGAATAAACCAGTCCCTTCCAAACTGCACTTTGTTTGAGGAGTCTTTTCCATCTTTGCATCATTTATCTCATAGTTCCTGCCCTTCTCCCTCTCCCATTACACATTCTTCTGAGCTAACTTCTAATGAGATTCATATTTGAAATCCATCAAACCTTGTGCTGATCCCAGATTTAGTTCCAATCAAGAAAACTTAGTCAAAAAAAAAAAACAAAAAAAAACAAAACACCAAAACTTCAAGGAAACCTAGTCAAAGTCAGCTATGCATTACAGCACATATCTGATGAGATAACAACATCTGAGAGATAAAATAGATAAAGTGGCCCCAACGCAGGTTTGCAGCCCTGCAAACATTCCCAGAGCCATAAAAAGAAAGAAGGTGGGATGCCACAGTTTTATCATGTGCTGTTTAGGGATAAAAGAAGCTCCATCTGATCCTGGAGCTTCAGCTCCAACTGCATCTACAAAGAACTGACCTACATAATCAAGAGAGGGGCTCATCTCTCCTAAAGATCTCTTTCCCTTCACTTTATTCCATTACTGAACTCACATAAACCAGAGAACAGATTGGCCAAGCCACTGTAGCAGCTGACACGTCCCTGGGTGGGAAAGTGACCTCCCTGGCACCACCTCAGCTGCACTGGGCAGCACCCACAGGATTTCTGGAGGCTTCAGCAGAGCTGGGTGTGGAGCAAAGCGTGAGGTTACTGCCAAAAGCCTGATTTAGTCTGCAACCTTGACTAAAGTCAGCTCCCTGTCTGAAGCACAAACAGCAAGGTATGACCACGAGACAGATGCTGGAATACAAAAAGCTCTGGCAAGCATATGGAAAAAAAAGGGAAAAAAAAAAAAAGGTAACAAGGTCTTTAGATGCAAAGGTTGCTAAAGGTTTCACTTCCCAAAAAAAGAAGGTGGGGTTTGTGCAGAAGCACCTGACTCTGCACATCCCCACAGTGCACTGTCTGTGAGAGGAGCACAGACCTGGATGGCAACACACAGAGCTGGATGTGTTATAAAAACCTCATAAATGACAGGATGGGAGCACACAGAGCTGGATGGCAGCACACAGCCTCTGCACCCTCACCAGCCCTTCACAGCCAAGCACTGAACCTTCCAGAATAGACACAAACCTCCCAAGCTCACAAACTGACCTACTGTCCATGTTCAGCTTTCTAAGGCATGCAAGTGTTGAGAAATGCACACTCAGAAGTGCAGCATGGACTGAGATATGAAAAACACAAAGAACTTTGTCCTGAATAAAAGAAATTAGGCTTGACAAAAAAATAAAAACAAAACGAAACCAAAACAAAATAAAACAAATAAACTAAAAAGCTAAAAAATGAAAAAAACCACAAAAACCCCCACAAAAAAACAAAAAAAAACCAAACCCAAAACGAAACCAAAATAAACCAGAACCTCAAAATTTGTGGTTTCCACCAAAAAAAACCAAGGAGAGACAGAAAGAATTTAATGTACAAAAGGTTTGTTTGTCCTGTTTCTATACCACATTAAATTAGGTGTCAAATTAGTTGCGGCCAAAGACAATATATTGGGGGCAAGAGAGAGCTTATAAGGCTCCTTAATTTCCTAGCTCTCTGTAAAACAAGAGAAACAAGGAAGTAACCAAAGCCTTTTCTATTTCCCTCATCCAGCCCAGGATAGAGACCCAGGACTGGAAAGAGAGTTCTGAATCAACCTGAACAAACCTAAGAAAGGGAATGCAGATCAGCACAGCCCCTGAAAATTCTGCTTCCCATTCAGAAACATCCAAAAGATTCATGACTCAAGACAGATACAGATAATTTAACACGTCTAAAGAGAAAAATTCAGACAAGTCTCTCAAAAAAATTTTACCAAGAAATCTCAAAGATTTAAGCAATGCCTCACAATTGTTGGTAATAGGATTGATTATTCTCACATTGGCTTTTTTTCCCCTGAAAAGTATTTTTATATTGGCTTTAACATATTTACAGGTTGCCATGTAGACTTAATTTATTGCAACCTGTTAGGGAAGCTTTTCCTGTGAAAATGAGCTGATCAAATGTTTATAATATGGGTCATGATCATCCACTGGTGTACTTTCATTTCCTTGGTGGGAAGATCTCACCAAGTAAGGATTTCAAAAAGAAACCATTCTGTGTCAAAGTCACTAACATGAAAAATAGTCACAGTGTCCTCTTTAAAGCACATTGCATGTAATTTACATTTTAATTACAGAAAATTCTACCACAGTAATTTAAAGGAAAAATATTTTTTCACTTTGTGCACAAATGTTTGGTTTTTTTTTCCCCTAATCCCACATTTGGACGCAGTCTCACCGAGAAGTTAAGAACGGCTCTCTTCGAAATAAATTAGTACTAAATAAGATGTGTTTACTCTCTGTGTATGAAAGTGCATTGTCGAGAACAGAATGTGAGCGACTTGGAACAAATCTGAGAGCAGATGCACGGGGCAGTGCTGTTAAACAGCGACGCTTTTGAGGCTCTTCAAAGCAGCAGTCCGCGGGCAGTGGGAATGCAGCACCAAGATAAAATACCTATCACAGGCACTACAGTTTGCAGCAAAAATAATTGATGAGGAGTTGGGCAGAGTGGATTATAAATTGCAGGGTGCAGGCAGTCATTTCTGCTCTGGTCAATGTAGACATTAGATATAAAGACAGTTGCTGGTACAATAGAGGGCAGAATAACCCACTAGCTAGGAGGATTATATTTTATTGATTGGTAAGAGATAAAACACCTATATTATCCCAAATTAGTTTTTACTGTCTTAAGAGAGAAAAAAAAATCTCTTTCTGCAAACCCCGCATCAAATATTAATCAAGCAATAATTAAATGGGATAAAAAAACCTGTCCAGATATCTCACTTGCAATCATTTTCTTGGTGTGTAAAATAAGCCAAGCATGACTGAATAAAACTGCAGTACTCTAATACTGGATTTTTAAATTTTAATCTTCTGTTTTATTCCTAAAGCCTTGTTAGGAATACCAGTTTGAGCTGGTAACTTCTGGCAGCCTGAGCAGTGAGAGTTTTGCTCAGCCACAGTGCAGTGAGACTGGAGAGCAGCACCAAGGCAGTAAGATGAGCCTTTAGATTCCCCTTCTGTATTACCTGAACCATTTCACTTTCACCACGGGCTTTTTTAATTATGTTTCCATGGCAGAACACCGAGGTCAGAGGGAGCCAGATACAAGAGACCATTTTACCTCCCTACTCAGCCAGCAGTTACACACGTGCTTAAGTGCTTTTTAAAGGAAAGAACTTCTTAACCAGATGCTTAAAGGATCCCTGGCCTACTGAGGGGTGCACAATTAAGCAGCCAAGATGCAATTATGAACTCAGGTTCTGCAGCCTCTGTGCTGGACTCTGCCAGTGACTGTTCCATTACCTGTTAATAAGTCATGGCAGGTGCAGCAGGCTGTTAGACTGACTGTGGTTAATGGGGAGTTCATGTCTGACATCCCACAAAGAGGGATCTTTAACATACAATAGATAAGATAATAAATATCAGAAAAAAGTATTTAAGAGATGCTGTTTTAATTATCCTAATTCCTTTGATTTGCACTCTGGAACCCAACTAACTCCTTTTAATGTTCATGGATGTCTTGCCAATGGTTCAAACTCGTAGACTGACTTTTGCAGATTACATTATCGGAACAAAATCAAAGTATTCATAATTTCAAGCACAACTTTTTTTGGAAACATTCCAAGACAGAGAAGCTATAACCTGTTACAAGTAGGTTAAGTGAGAGTGGAGCTCTCAGCCTGGCAAAGAAGCTATGGTCAGCTTTACGAGTGTCCCAAATATCTGATTTCAGAACTAATTATATGATCTGCTCATGCACTGAATCCTCTCCAGAGGATCTCAAGATGACAAATACCTTTAAATAATTTTCAGAATTATTGGTGCTGGAGGTAAAAATGCGCCACAAATACGCCTGTTCAATAATTAGTTCAGAACGTATGTTGTTTTCAGAGATCACAACTGATGGCCAGCACAGTGTGTCCCAGCTAACCTGCACTTCAAAGACAAAGTAGGTTTCATTTAGTTCGAAACTCTAACTCTCACTGAACTAAATTTAAATAATACATAAAAGTTACAGCTCTGAGAAAAAGCAGGAATGAGGCAGCAGCCAGTGCCAGAGGGATCCCTGCTCATGGGCTGGGGACTCTGCTGGCTCAGGAGCCAAAGAGACCAACGTGGCTCCCTGCAAGGCTCCAGCCCTGGCTCATTAACAGCCAGACTGGCAGCCTGACAAGATCCTGCATTTCCCAGCTCTGCAGTCCTCCAGCAGCCAGTGTGGAACTTTCTTGCCCAGGGAATTCCTACAATTTGCCTTCCATCAAACCACTTTTACTGTGAAACATCAAAATCCTCTGGAACGCAGAAATTGTTTTCCTACAGGCTTGTACAGCTCTACATTTTTTTCCCATGCATTACACCTTGGTCCCACATCTGAGATTAAACAATATTGTGTTTGGGAGAGATTCCTTCCAAACTTCTGTTATGGCTGCAAACAGATGATGTACATGGAGCTGAACAAAGCTGCACCTGCTGCAGAGACACACCTGCACTGCAGAGGGACTTGGCCAGGGATCCACTCAGTCCAGGACAATTCTCTTATTTCACCCCGTGGTCAGCTGAAGGCAGACTGCCCAAAAAAAGCAGAAAAGTTCTCTTTAAAAGAGCAGGGAAAGAAGCAGATGGCCCTGAATGAGGATATCATACTTCAAGAAAATGAAAGTTATTAAAAATGAAAACCGTAGAGTTAAATCTGAGGAAATAAAACACTTTAACTTTGCGTGGATGTAATTTAAGGCTCCATAAAAGACCTGAAACAAAAAAGGAGCAGATAGAAAAATAGGCTCTAGCCTAGTGACCAGAAATATTCTCTATCTACTTTCAGAGCACTTAGTTTGTAGCACATAAAATATTGAGCTAAAAGAGAACTATTGATGTAGATGTAATGGATGCGTAAGCAAACTTGCTTTTTGTGTACATCTTAAAAGTAATTTAGAGCCTCATATGCTGGGAATTGCTGAGTCTAATTTTTAGCCTGGAGCAAATTTTTATAGCTAAATATCAAACTCTAATGATAAGGGTTTCTAATGGTCAGACTTAACTACTTTTCTGCTACCAGGTATTCTAAATATCCCAGCCTATCTTTCCAAAGCTGATTCCAAAAAAAGGCCTTTCACCTTCTTCACATAAACTCTAAATTTCTGCGACTTGAAATTGGGCATTATTGGGAGACATTTAAATCTCATCTGTTTTAATGGAGAGAAAGTGTTCATTTTCTTTCAAACTACCTTTGAAAGGATCAGGAGCAAGTAATTAAAACTATTAGTTGACATTTCAGTTCTCAACAGCTCTATCTAGCCTAAAATTGTTCTCTTTAGGAATGGTAAAGATATTCAAAACAAATAATTGTGAATTACTGAGAAGATGAAAACTCTGAGTGCTCTTCATTTCAATCACATAAAACTAACTTCTCTTGACCTGCCAGTTTAAAAACAACATTTTTTTTTGCAGTTGACGTGTAAGGAAGCACAAAAGTGCCTTTGCTTTTAACCAAATGAAGGCAGAAGTGCAAACATAATTTCCTGTGCTTAATAGAGTCCAGTACACACATTTCTAGTGACCAGCTTAGAAGAAAGACTCTGCTGTTCTGTAGTGTCACTTATTCAAGGAAAGGAGTCGTTCAGAAATGCCACTCTGAAAATGTTATTAAAAACTTGTTGCCTATTCCACAAGGAATTGTATTCTTTTAATTTTGGGCAGGTCAAAGGAAATGGCAATAAATCAGAGGCAGCCCAGCAGCAGAGTTCTGCCTTCTGCAGACACAGAAAGACACAACAACCCCAAGCAGGACATTCACACTGCAGGATGCAAGATTTCCATAGATAACAAATCCTGGTTTTCCCTCATCTTTAACTTGGGGCAGAACAGGAAATAAATCCAAGATTTCCTGTCAGTTGTGCCACACGCGCAGGACATTCAAAGTGTTGCCAGCTGATTGAGATATTCTCTGAAACCCTTCCCTAAACCCCAAAAACTGATGAAAATCTCAGCACAGCAGTCCAAGGAACCAGCTGCCATAAACTGGAATAGAATTCTTAGACTTGCATTCTTAATACCTTTTAATTTACTCCACTGTATCGAGCACACAGAAAATATTACTGCCTCAATTTCTCAATTAGCTGCTGTTGACTAATTGCACTGCTATGGTTTATAATCAGCAGAATGTACAGTTTTAACAACAATATGACAGAGTACAGCATTACACTTCCTTAACTCTTGAAAAGGAAGGAAAAATAACAAAGCCTAATCAATTATAAAAGGAATGAATTACATATTTTTACTTAAATGGTTAAGATGATAAAGAACTAAATCCAATATTAACTAAAATAAAAAAAAATCAGTGATTTAAGTCTGTTGATTGCAGAATTAATTTTATTTGCATAATAATATTTAAGTAGTAGAAACTGCAAAAGGAAGAATTCTGAATATCAATCACATTAATTATGATTGCAGACTATTGGGAGAAAGGAAAAGATCAGTCTTTTTTCCCATTATTTTCTTTAGTATGTGCTTTTCTGCTCACAGTGGTAAGATGAGAGCTCCAGTTGCTATAACAACTTAACTGTCTATTATAATCAAAAATCATCTAAGGTTAATTGCCATCCTGCCCTTCTAAACCAACATGTTAAACAGCAGTTGTATAAATTACATAAATTTTACTACTAAAATCTATTCAGCATCTCAAAACAAGCTGGAGTATTCTCACCCATCAGAGTTAGCCTAAAGTAAATGCTTTTCTCTGTCCATGACAACATCCCAGGACACTAAATCCTCTGACTAAATCCAAAACTAAATACAAAATAGAATTGAAAATCAGTGTGTGAAACAAAATAAATTAAAATAGCAATTCAAAATTTAAAATATATTAAATATTAAAATATATTTTTTCTGAGAGTATAAACATCTCTGGCTTGTACAAAAGAAAATCTAATTAGGTTACAACAAGAGTTAGGTTAGACAGAAAAAACGAAGTAATGGGAAGAGAGGATGGAGCATCCAATGAGCTTTAAAATCTAGTGTTCCAGAGAGATTCACTTCAAAGATCATTTCAAACACTATAGTGAACTATGAAAATTTCTATTTTTGGCCTCACTAATGTTTTCTTTAAGTAATCAAAAAAATCACATTTGAAAAATGGTAAATTTGTTACCATTGTTTAAATATTCTGTAATTCAGGCCCTGTGGGCTCAGAATAAAATTAAACCTCATCATTTATCCATTAATTACGATGCTGATCTGTATTAACAGGCCTTGTAAGTGACAGCAGAAACAGACAATCAGAGAAGAAGGAAAAAATGGAATCAGAATCAAATAAGCCATGGTTACCCAGAAGCTAAAAGAGGTTTTTACATAAGGTAGGAAAGATAAACAAGTGATGCAGTATTAACTGAGATAATTGATTCTTTCTGAACAAAAGCAATGAAGGCTCAAATTGTACCTAAGCTCAGGTACTTTTGTTTCCTGCCTCATGCCCTGCATCTCTTTTATTGTCCAGAAAGTTGCAAATAATGCAGCAGCAGCCCAGAGCAACACTAAAACATCAGGTGCATGACCTTGCTCTCATTTGCAGCACAAGGCAGAGATCCCAGAAAATTATTTCAGTGCAGTAGTGGAAGTTAACCAAACCATAAACCTGGATCGTCCAAATCATTCAGTCCCAGCCAAGACTTTTGGTGAAGTATTAACTTGTTAACCACACCTCTGTGAGTCTTTCACAGTGGAAATGCAGCAGATGCATGAGAAAAATCAGAAAGGTGGAATTTGCCTGCACACATGGGGGTGGGTGCAGCTAGGAGAAAAAAAAATCTCCCACTGTGCAATCCTATCAACTGTAGAAAAATCAAAAACATACGGGCATTTAATGTTTACTCGTGCCTTTTTGTCTTTTATTTGCCTATTTCATTCAATTACAATGAATATTTAAAAGTAATGAATATTATTTTTATAAATATATANTTTGTCAGGAAGTCACAGCACCATAAAAACCAAACTGTGCTGAATTTTTGGACAGCAACCGAATAGTTCTTTTATCAGAAATGGACAATTCTAAAATGTAATAATGAAATAATGAAATAAGAACAGCTGATAGCCTTTGCTGAGGTCCACTTTGCAGAACTGCAGCACTGAAGGAACAGAATGAGATTTGACTCCTGTTCCAAAAGCAGCATTTCACAACACAGCAAAATGTGGCTTTCTTTTGATCCTGGTTTATTAGCTCCAGATCGGAGAACAGAATGAACTATTTATCTTTAAAAAGTAATATTTTTTTGATTACATGTCGCAGCAGAAATCTTATCTTTGTCTTGGAAGTTGTAGACTAATGACGACAACATCAGGAGCCCTCTGAACCCTGGCAGGGTCTCAGCCAATTATGGGATGAACGATGACCAAGGAAACTTCATGGACACTTCTGGCAACCATAACTCTGCAAATCTAAATGGAGTCATTGCTTTTCGCCCCCGTGGGCAGAGCCATAATTCCTCACATCTCCATTCTGACCGCGTGTTCTAATAGCTCCATTCATTTCTCAATCTCCCTAATAAGATTGCCACAGAGGACAGCTTGTCTCCAGCATATTTCTCTTCCAAAAAGGACAAAAAGTCATCATTCAGCCTTTCAGCGTCGCGTTTGGGTTATCAGAACTTGTCAAATTAAACAAACTAATATTGCAGCTGGAAATGAAAAATGAAAGGGACAAAAGCAGGCTCTGTGCTTCCTGGAGCCTCCATGCTTTGTGGAGCCAAAAAAGGCTGGAAAGCAACTTCTCACCTCTGAAATACACAGGAACATTTATTAGACTGAGGTCAACAGCTGGAATTCACTGCCTGGTGTGAAAATTTTCACATTTGGAACTTAAAATTGTTACCAACTAATGAAGTGCCACTGCACGCAGCAATACTGGAATGCAGAAAATAGTATTTTGAATTAGCTAAGGCAGTTTTGAGGCAATTTTTTCAGGTAAAAGAGAAGCCAAAGAAGGCTCAGTTGGAAAAAAGAAAAAGAAAAGAAACAAGTTTTTAATATTCGTCCCCCCAAAAAAAAGAAAAAGAAAAAGAAAACTAGTGTGGAAATAAACAGATTTTCCAGTCAAGTTAGGGAAAACTATTCTTGATTACACCAACGATCTATCATTACAATACACGAATTTTTTTAGCTCAGAGTAGTAACAAGAAATTGCTCCAAACTTATTTAAAAAACATGGCAAGTGAGAAGATGGCCTTAATTTGTATGTATGTGAAATACCTGTGTCATCTCATTTCACTTAATTATTCTTGGACATATCAACCATATCATCCAAACACATTGGTTTAAAAACTGCATCTCTTTGCGGAATTAAAAATAAAAAAAACCTATTAGAAATCTAAAGCTCTTCAACAGCTTTAATTCAGAGGCTGAGAAACCAACCTTAAGTGGGAAGGATCTGTGTGCAATTTTTCTGCTACTCAGTCAATATATACATTTTCCTCTCTTAATTAAGATATTCCTAGTCATTTTATTTTATCTTAATTCCACCAAACGTGAGAGCTATTAAAGCTAAATTAACATACTTTTTTGCTGTAGTGGTTTCTTCTTAAATCCTCATTTCTCACTGTGTCCAAGGTGCCCATTTCAACCAAATCTTGAGGAAACAGAACAATATTCACATAAACTGCTCCCTGCTCCTACCATGAAAAATTCAATTGCCTCATAGTTCAAAGTTTGAGAAGAAAAGAAATCTTCAGATTCATTTTTCATTTGTAAAGAGCAAATGGAAACAGAAAGTGAAGAGAGGACTTGGATTTTGATAGAGTTGACTTTCTTTCAGAGAGAGAAAATATCAGAGAGTGCAAACATTCCAGGGAGTGAAAATAGGGTTGACATCACAAGGAATGTTTGTTGTCTGATGGAAAATGTGCCTTTGAAAACTTAGCAAACAATATCAAAAGCTTAGGTTTTGTCTCCAGTACAATGTACAGCCTGCTACAATCCAAACCATCCAGTTATTTAATACAATAAACTCCAATTACGCAGAATCAGATGCAGTTGACAGCAGTTCTTTGCATGACATTTTCTGGCAAGTTTTAAAACGAGAACAAATCCTGTTTAGTGACATTCCACAGTCTGAGTGAGCAGCAGTGTCTATAACTGAGAGTATGGATATAAAATAATGAAATTCCAGTTCTGCTCCAGTCTTGGATTCTCAGACAGAGCCATGGAACCAGGCAGTGCTGGGATTAATTTCCTTAAATTACTTATTTCACACATTGCCTTGATTTCAATGGAATCTTTTGCTTTAATGTTAATTTCTTATTTAGAAAAATTCTAATTGCAAAAAACCCAAAACAACGACTCATTACTTCTCAGAGGAAGAAATTTTTTTTTCCCCAAAACTAAAAGTTAAACTTTTAGTTAAAAACTTTTTAGTTAAAAAACTAAAAATTGAAAATAAAAACGAGTGTAACAAGAGAGAATATTTCCTGGAACTTGCAGAATAAATCTACCTGAAGGTATCTTTTTCTTTCATGTGCTGCCTGCACAATTCTGTACACGACCTGGGTATGTTTTGGACAGATGGACAGGAGGCAGGAGGGTGCCCAGGCTGGACAGCTGCCCCGGGCAGGTCAGAGGGACAGTCCCTGCCGTGCCACGTCCTGCCCAGCAGCCACCAGCTCTAGCCAAGGCTCTTTCCAAACCCACCTTTGCTCAGGGACTGGCTGGGCATTGGTGTCCTTGGGGGGAGGATGGCAGTCACCTGCCTTTTAATTTGGGTTTTTAATTCCTCTTTCTTCACTAAACTTTGCCTTGCCGTGAGTTTTCTTACTGCTCCTCTTGTATTTTCTCCACCATCCTGGGAACAGAACAACACAATCCTGCACTGTATTATCTCCACCATCCTTGGCTGCTGGCAGGGGTCAGTGGCTCCCCTTTGAGCTCCTGCTGGCTAACACATGCCTCTGTTCGTGTTTTTTGGGTGGAAACCTCTGAAAACTGGCCCAGCCCAGGCCAAATGTCTCGGGCAGCTCCGTCCTGATTCGAGAGTCAATGTTCATGTGACAAAATTCCTCCCAGTAAAGCTGAACCCAGGGGGAAGTACTGAAAGTCAATAGATGCAGAACACTAAGAGCCAGATCAACATTATCTGTTACATCCAAATGCATATTTTTAGAGGAAAATGTACTGATTAAATCTGGAGCTGTGAAATAACTCTTTTTTTTTTTTTTTTTTTTTTTTTTTTTTTTGCTTCACTATATGTATTTCAGGGTTTTGTATGGCTGCTTCACAACTTGACAGCTACCTTCACGATATTTTTAATTAAAATACATTAAACACTTCAAAGAACAACTAGCCACGCTGCCACTTTGCAGCTTCTTTTATTCTGCTCAAGTAATGCCAGAAACTGCACACCACTGACACCTCCCTGGGATGCAAACATGTGGTTATGTGAAAGCATCCACCAGCTACAACATTTGCCTGCCTAAGTTTAAGATTTTGGTAATTTTTGGCTCTTCTATTTGCTCCTGTTGGCACCAAAAGGGATAATCTTCAGAAAGAACTAATTGCTGGGTCAAGAAACACAACTGCATCAGCACAGACATTTTGCATTGCAACACTCACTTTAGTTTAAATCTTCAAAGAAAAATATTCATTTTCTCATACTAAATACAGCTCTTCAGTTATAAACCACTTGATTCACCCTCAAAATGAAGAATCATTTGATGCATTTACCTTAAAGATATAAAATTATCAATTTTATATCGATTAATTATCAACAATCAATTCTTAATTATCAATTCTTTTTTGCAATGTAACCAGTCACCAAGAATGTGAGTTCTATACAGCAAGTTCTGCAAATGGCAAATTGATTATAGACTCAAAGCCCAAACTGCCCAGGTGTTCTATCCCCTCCTGTTATTCAGCCAACAGGATGGAAAAAGCCATTTATAGATTATTCACAATGACCCCGGGGATAATAAGAATAATACTCTAATAATACCCTTTGCCCAAAGGCGGAGGAGGGAGTTAACATAAAACCCAGGTGAGCTGCCTTGATTCTTTCACTTGGAGTTTTGTGCCACTTTTGGCAGGAAAAGTGGAGTCTGTATTTCTAACACTGCACCATTCTTTTCATGTTATGTATATTCTCACCAATAATAGTTTATTGAAGTATAGGAATCAATTTCTGCCTTCCCACTCTGGCTGCAGAAAATCTCATAATTCTTAAACTACATTGTTCCTGCCCACTGTGTGCTGAAACCAGGTTAAGTGAGATTAGTACTGAAAACAGGTTAAAAATAGATTCCTACACCAGAGAGAGATGGATTTAAATGTTATATATTCTGAAGGAGGAGCACGGGGAGAGGGGACTAAGAGGTCTCACAAGGGGGATTAGACTTCGCTACTTAATAAAATATTAAGTGACAATCAATCAAAGCGGAATATGAGGGAAGCACAGTTTTGCAGAACTGCTCTTTTAGGATTTGTTTTCTTTAAAATTTGCATTCCTTTCTGCATGCTTGGGAGACATACGTATGCTGGCTTTTTAATGATTAGAAATGGCTTTGATCTCGACTACTTGAAGGAAAATGAACATATAAATAGTGTGAGTGGATACGATTAATCCCAGTAATGACAAAAAGAACAAAAATCCAAGATAAGCCTGTCTGAAATTTTCCAGGATACCTCAGGAAGTTTGGTTTTAAGCTCATGCTATTCCCGCAGGAATGATCTGTGGGAAAGGTCAGGAACACGTCAGTGTTCAGGGCCCCAAATACCTCCAGTGCCAGTTTATCAAAGGCAAGAAGGTGGGAAATCAGAAACATCACTTTTGTGCTTGAGTGGCTGCCACTCTCCTTTGAGATGGACCAGGGAGGAAGAAAACCTTGCTTGTCCTTCCTGCTGCAACATCGCTGCCAAAATGCCCAAATAATGTGGGACAGCCAGGTGTGATAAAGAAAATAACCCAGTGAAAAAAGGAAATGTCAGCAGGAGATAATAAGAGTCCAATGGCCTCAGTTTGATGGGTATTGGTGAGGAGTAAATGTAGAACTCTTACTAGAGTAGTTCTTATCCAGATAGCTTTAAAAAATCACCCTAAATTATCACTAGCTTGTGAGAGAGCAGTAAAGTGAGATGAGAGGAGCAGCTGCTACAATTAAAAGAGGAAATTTTTAAAGGCAAAATGCAAAAAAAAAAACCAAGGAAAGTCTACAGGACAACACCTTTATCATATCTTCAGATCTCATCTCCTCAGTGCAAGAACCCAGAGCTCCAGAAGATGCCTGTCCCTCAAAGTGGCAACTTTCAAAGTCCTCTTACCTTGGGACAGCACTGCTGAAACCTGAGCTCTCAGTTCCTCAGGGACATAAAATATATCGTATAAACCTCTCTCTCTCTCTCTCTCTCTCTCTCTATATATATATATATAAATATATATATAAAGTCTTATTTTATATTTTAAGTCTTAAAGTTATATTTTATATTAATATATAAAATCTGACCTAAGTCCTCAACCTACTTCTCTTCAACAGCAGCTTTAATGCATGAAGTTGATTGTTTCCAGTGAAACTACAGAAAATTAAATGGAATTTCAGAATTAAAGAAAAAAGAATGGACCAGTTGCTCCAATTATTAAAGTAAAATTTTAGAGAATTCTGATGCATTTTTCAGTATTCAGTTGACTGAAGGACAAATTTTCCTGCCTTCCCTTATAAGCTACCCTATTCTTTTTAATAGATTATTTTTATTCAGGGGCTATTCAACTAAGAGAAAATTACCTTGCAGACTCAGAAGTAGAGTATGTAAGAAAAAATTATTAACTAAGCAGTGAAAAAAAAATTCAAAACTCTTATTGCAACAAAACTGACAAGTCATGGAGGCAATAATGCCATAATGAATATTTTTCTCAAGACCATATAATGTCATAGTAAACATTTTTAGTCTTTTCACAGCAAAACACATGAAGACAAAGCAATTAAGCTGTTATTTTAGTTTCCTCCCTTTCTGCATTTTTTAATGCATTCCCACACCAATGTCTTGAAATTTAAAGAGAAATATAAAACCACAAATTCCACACCCCACTCCTCATAAGCTAATAAATGTGTAGACTAAAAAAGATTTCATTTCCTAAAATAAAATAAATAATTATTTGGACCATCCCTATGCAAGCTATTTGTTAGAAAAGTACTTTCACTAATTGCAATTTGCAAGGAATATTGCACAAAATAGCTGTACTGAGTCTTTTTATCCAGAGAATCCTGTATTTCAGTGATAATCTTTCAATACTAACTGCGTTTGTACTCAATGCAGGAGAAAAATCACTTCGTTAAGTTATTTGTGTAATTTTTAGATATTTCCAACAAATTGTAAAGCTTTGATCTTCTGAAAAGCACAACAGATAGGCAAATAAGATGCTATTATTATGGGATTGTTATTTTCAGACCATTTGAGAAAACTTCCACCAGCCCAAGTGCACACACATTAGAGAATGATGCATCTATGAAATTACAGAGTTCTGCATCCCATGGAGAAGATGCTGGAATAGAAATCCCTCTGCTTCACTCCTGGATTCCTCTAAAGTAAAGCTAAGTAGTACTTTTAATTTTGCTATAACAGCTGCATTTACTTGGGAAAATAAGAGGAAGATTTGTGCTCAGTAAGAGGCATCAGGAACTTTCTCCTTGTTATACAAGTGGAATTGTCTTCCCAAGCCCCTCCCTGAGCATATTTGGAACAGAAGAGCCATTTGGTAATAAAAACTTCAAGACACACAAACAAAATCAAAGTTCCAAATCAAACAAGTACACAAACTAGAAAATTGAAGGGCCAGCAAAGCAAACAGACAAAAAAACAACTCCAGCAGCTTTATTTGAGCAGCTCTTTACTTGGATCAACCCCTGGAAACATCTGGAACATCCAACGCAGGTCCAGCAGTCCCCAGCCCTGTCAGGAACCTCTCTGTCTCATCCACATCCCCAGGATTTACCTCATCCCAAGCTGATCAGTCTTCATGGCTTTCAGATAATATTCCTCCTCCATCTGAAACTGTCTCTACAAAGCCCAAAGGAAGTTTTGCAACATCATAAGGAGTAATTAAAAACGTTCTTCCAAACAGGGACACCTTCAGGGAGCAGGATGAGGGAGAAAATTTGCTGTGTTCTGTGCTTGTGGGCAGAATTGTCACCAGCAGCAAGTTTCAACCAGCACAGGCACTGACAATGCCCAAAAGTAACGATAAAAACCCCTTCTAAATAAAAAATACATCATTTACCAGAGGAATAAATCAGTTTTCTGACCCACAGATGGACCTGATGAATTCTATAGACCTAAGTGTGTAGATGGGGATGTAGCTAAGAGGTGTTTGAAAATCATCTGACAGTGGCATAAACCCAGACAGATAAATGAAACCCAAACCCTGCATTTAAGTGAGATGATGATATATATGTGCAATTCATCTGTTTGAAATTTTGAGTAAATTTGAAAAGATTATTAAAATCAGTGTACTTATAAAGCAAGGCTAACAAATGAAATAAAACCTACCAGCACCCCCACCAAAAAAAAAAAAACCAAAAAACAAAACAACAGATGATATAAATGATTTTTTTTTTTTTCTCTGAAGAAATATGCTCTAACCCTGCTCAGGGCATAGCAGGGGATTTTAGCCTCATAGCTGACAATGCATGGTACTTACATGGCCTGTTCTCAGCCTGGCCAGAAGCCCTGTGTGGCTCCTCCTCAGGCTGACCTGAGACTGAAAACTCCCCCTCTGCATTTTACACCTTCAAAGATACAAAAATATAATCTTTGAAAATTGGAGATTAACTCTGCTGCTTGTGGAAGGAGAGGTCATGGCATGAATGGTACAAACAAGGCACATATTATGCACATGGTGGCTCTCTAACATTAAAAGAAAGCTTCAAAACTATATATTTATATATATCTCCTTGTTTGTACTCCTTGGGCTCAGGACTTCAACTATCTTTTGCAATTAAATCTATCAAACTTCAAGCTCCCAATTAAAATTTTTCAAATGCATTATGCTCCAGGGTGTCTGAAATTAAAAACCACTTTACATGTTTGTCAAGTCCTCTTGTAATCTTTCCAGTGTTGCTCTTTCTGCTGTGATAAGTGCTGCCAACCCCTTTCCATTTATGCACCACAACAGAAGAGAAAATAAACAAAACTCCTTCAGACAGCTCATTCTGAATGATGAGGTTTTGTTTCAGGCTACTCTCACCCTTCCCAGACATCAATTCTCAGGAGAGGGACAAGGAGGAATCAGAGGATGTCTCCATGTGGCCATTCCTGCCACAGGAGAGAGATGCTGGAAGCAGGAATTAAATACTTTCAATTTTCTTTTATTCCACATTCTTTGGTGGAGAATTGATTAAAAATGGTGCTGGCCTGCAATGATTGACCTCATCACAGGGTTTTGATCCCTGTGTTTTCCTTGAGCATGAGGATACAGCCAGTTTCTAATTTTTCCTAAGGAATAAAACCCCACAACAAATTCTAAAAGGGAGATGCCACTAGACCTTTACAGTTTGTTTCTTCAACAAACTCTTCTAGACCTAAATGCCTCCTACAGGATGGTCCAAGTAAATATATCTATAGATAAAAGAGGTTTATTCCTGATATGTTGCTAGAGAATTCCTGAAATAAACAGTTTCATAGTGATTTTGTGGTATGTGTCCTAGCATGGAAATGAAAATCATCTTTATCTTGTGCTCCTCATCTCTCACCACTGATCCAGCAGAAGAGAACCTGAACATAACCTGGTTTCTTAAAGAAAACTATGGAAGGAGAGGTCAGCTGAAAACCATTATTCTCAATTCGCATGAGTACAAATTAAAAAAGAAGAAAGTGACCAATTTTGTTTACCCACCAATGGACACTGAAGGGAAAAATTACAGTGGGAGGTGCTGAGCAGCTGGCTTGGAACTGCTGGAAATGCAATTCCCTTTTTTCCTCCAGTGGCTTCACTCACCTGCAGAGAAGACAAAAAGACTTCAAATCCAAAACTGCTGAGGATGAGAGGGAGAGAAAATGATCCAGCTTAAGTCTTCCTTTGCCATGGAGTAACACTGTAGGTAACAGTTTTGATTAACTGATTCCATTTCTGTCTCCCTCAATTCCTATTTTATCTTTAACAGGAAAAGACACCGACTACAGAGGACCCCAAACTGATATTTCCCTGTAAATGTAAAATATTGGGTATTTAGGAGACAAATAGCAGTTAAATGAGAAATATGAATGCAGTTCATATGAAAATAGTTCAGTACAAGCAGAAGTCACACCGTGGGCATAAAAGGAATATGCAGAGCCTTAATTATGAGTTACCCTCGAGTTCTATAATGCTAGAGGCAGATTAGAATTCTTTATTTTCCTCTTTCCATCAATTATATAAGGGACATTTTTTTTCCCCCAACACAAGTTACATTTTGCCATGAATGTTTACCCCGTGTGTAGTATTTTGCTTACTTAGTTTTGCAATCATCCTGTTTTGATATTATATTCCTACCACAGGCCCTTGGAAATTAAAACATGCTCAGAGAGAATACTAAATATATTTTCAGATGTCTGGGCATAACTTTTCCTAGTGAGGATGCAACTGCAAAGGCTGACAGGAGGAAATGACCTGTCACTCACCAGAAAAGAACTTTAAACCGAGTCATGCACTTGCTGTGTTTTTTATGACAAGTCAGTTGTTCCTCTGGGTTTGAGGGATTTTTTTTTTCCCTGCCACCAAGATACACATCTTGTATTTTTATATTATTAGACTGCATAACACAGTGCCCTCTCATGAGTAAGGGAATTCATTTCCTGAATGCCAACTAGATTGCAGAAGAGGTTAATCAGCAGAATAGAGAATTATTCATTTCATGTAGGCTATGGATTTAACAACGTGCACTTGTATTTCTTTCTGGCTCTTATCCAGTTACTCTTTGTACATAAAGCTTTGGTCTCCAGCACACCACTGAATTGTTGGAAAAAACACAAAATGTTCTGAAACCTCATAAAAAGAGAGAAGAGCAGCAATTAGAACACACTTATTGAACAACCTCCTGTAGTCCTGTTCCTCATAGAAACCAGTTTGACTTCACTTCCAGCACGACTCAGTTAAACACAAAATAACTGATCATTGCATTAAGCCTGCCCATAGCCTTTGAGCCAGCACAGGCAACCCACTCTACATTTTTTAAATCAGTATCCTATTGCATGTTGAGCAAACTAACTGTCAGCCTCGCTCTGTTTTCTCACAGAAATTAGGTTAATCGATGAAATTTTGATGAGAGCAACTCTGAAGTTTAGGATTTTGTTCTGTGAAATGAAGTCACACCGAGCAGTGGTGGAAGCTTCCCTTTGAGCTGCCTGTTCCAGCACCAGCTCACCCCAGCCTGGAGAGGGAAGAAGTGGAGTCTCAATCCAGTTCAGCTCTATCAATCGTGAGAGAGCTGAACTGGACCCCCAGAGAAGCCAAACTCCTCCAGCACTGCTCTGCTTCCCCAGGAAAGCCAGAGAAACAACACAGCAGCACAGATCTGGGAGCCTCCCCATGCCGTGCACCCAGAAGCACAAAGGAACAAACACATCCCTCCCCCTCTCTCTTTAAAAAGATCCAAACAATTGCTTTTTTATTCCAGGCAGCTGAGGAGTGTTAGAACTAAACCAACAGCTTTTTAAAACTCTAAATGTACTAGAGAGCACTGGGGAACTGAGAAGCAGAGTATCCTTGAAGAAGAGAAAATACAATATAAATCCAAAGTTTAGGAGCAAGGGAACATCATCAAGATGATATCTATTTTGACCTAGGTACAAGCAACTTCTCTTATTTATAACACAGAGACACTGAAATTCAATTTTGAACTGCTGATTTAATTCAAACTGTATCCACAGTTTTTAAATCTCACCTCTTCAGCTGCTGATTTGGGATTTCAGCACTGCAGCAGTCGGGTTTAGATGAACAAGAGAACAAATGCTTTCAAGACTTCCTGTTCTGCTTGACTTGCACACTTGGAGAAAACTCAAACCAATGAAAGAGAACAAAGGAGTGCTTTTTTTCCCAGGCTATAGTTTCTCTGTTTGACTGATTCCTGACCATCCTATTAAAAAATCTTCCAAGCTTACCAGCAAACACAATAAACACTACTACTTCAGCAATTTGTTCTACAAACTTCTGGCCTGAAAAGTTTATCAGCAGTTGGGTGGGTGAAACATTTTCACTTTTCTTTTATTCCAAATTATTTGGTGGAGAATTGCTTAAAAGTGTTGCTGGCCTGCAATGATTGCTCATTACAGATTCATCTGCTTGCATTTGTGGTTTCCTTGGATGTCAAGCTCACCCCTCACATGGTTTCTGTCAACTCCCCCTCTCAAATCTTCTGCTGAGAGGATTCACCTCAGTGCAAACCCCAGAACCACCACCTGTTCCAGGCAGGATTTCAGAGTGGCCCGTGCTTTAGGAGTCTGTCACAGTCAGGAACATCTGATTTTATCACATCTGTATTTCACAAAATCCTTTTCTGATGGTTGTAGCAAGATTTCCCTTCAAGAGCACATTCTTCTTTAGGCTCCAGGAATTTAGGAGCAGCTACCAGTGGCTAACCTGTAAGCTGAGGCATTTCCCATATATTGCTTGATATGCCCAGAGTTTTGTAGATTTATTGTCAGGAATGAGATGTTAATGGTCCTCCTGATGGGAGTTGCAAGCAAATATGTTAATTGATCTCCTTTAAATAAATCAATACCTTGAAGTCAGGTGAAATTCCTCTTTATAAATCACAGAAGAGGATGTCTGGTGCTACCCCCTGAAGAAAAGTAGCCAGGGAGAATCCTGGAGCTAACAGATGCAATTCCTGCACAATTCCAAAGGTGCAGGAAGAGACAGAAGCATGTCAGAGACCATGGGGCAGCTCTGCACCTCCTACGGCACCACACCCACAGAAAAGTCATAGGAGGAATGCTGTTGCTAATTTTGCTCCTGCCACTCTTCGGGGAAAGAGAAAACATTGCATTTCTTTAGAAAGAAATGAACTGCAGTAAGAAAATCCCCCAGCTTGCTGTCACTATTCCTCAGCCAAACAAGCAGCAGCTTACAGGAGCAGACAGGAATATCCCTGTCTGACCACTGGCTTGAGCCCTAAGGGCCTTCCAGGACCCAGAAACTTGTGACTTTCAGCAGGTTTTCTCATTGACGGGAACAAATCTCCCTGCTGCAACTACTCATCTTAAAGAGCTTTCAGGAGTTCTAGTTTTCAGGCTAAAAAGTGACACTTGACAAGTTATTCCTCAGCGAAGCAGAGCTGGCAGGGTTAGTCGGTCACTGGTGAGCTTGTTCCCTAATTGCACAGGGGACAAGGTTTGTGCTTCCTGAATGACAAACGTACCAGCCTGTCCAACGTGATCCTTTTCTTTAGGACACAGCTCTGCCCTAAAGAAAGCACCAGTAAAACACAAAGGCTGATGCACAGAAATCTTGAGACACGGGGTAGATTAAACCCACCTGCTTGTTTTTCAAACCCTGCGTCATTCTTTATCCATGAAACAGGTAAAATGTAAATCCTTCCATGTAAAATTATTTCTTTCATTTCTTTCGACAGAAATAAGTCCTTTCAGCACAACAGAATTTTGCTAAATAGAAGGTGTTTTCTTGTACAGAAAATACTGCATTTTGTGATATTTTCTCTCATTTTTAGTGGAATCCCACCAAGTCCTTCACAGGGATGCAGTCTGCACTGCCACCTCTGATGAATGACACAGCTGGCACAGTGAATCCAGAGTATTGCAACATCAAATGAAAAAGAAGAGGAAGGAAGGCATTACTAAGGCCATGATGTCCTGTTGTAGTAGATTAAACCAGCAGCTGAAATTTGTAGGTGTTTAGAATTTATTTGTACTATTTTATCTGTCCCTAACTATCATTAACCTGAAAACTACAACGTTTTTCACTGAATGAAAAGTCATAATTAAGTGTCTGCTTCCTCCTTTTAGACCCTCAATGCCATGTTAAACAAATAGGTTTTCCAAGTTTTAAGAACAAATGTAACATTCAGACTTTGCAGGGACATAAAATGCATTCAGTTCTCACTTCACATTCAAGTGACTCCCTGCATAATATCCATTAGGCTGAATTAGAATGGCCATTCTGGGTGCCAGGTCAGCTGTGTCTGCCTTTGAAGTTTCTCCAGGAGGAACAACAATTCCAGCTTTTGTCTGCCTCCCAGACAGACTTCCCAGCACAGCTGTGCCAAGGAGCAGCTCTCACAGGGTCAGGGCTGCTGAGTGTGACCAGCACTCACTGGAGAGCAGCTGGGGATGGATCAGAGGAGCTCAGGGCTGCTGAGTGTGACCAGCACTCACTGGAGAGCAGCTGGGGATGGATCAGAGGAGCTCAGGGCTGCTGAGTGTGACCAGCACTCACTGGAGAGCAGCTGGGGATGGATCAGAGGAGCTCAGGGCTGCTGAGTGTGACCAGCACTCACTGGAGAGCAGCTGGGGATGGATCAGAGGAGCTCAGGGCTGCTGAGTGTGAGCAGCACTCACTGGAGAGCAGCTGGGGATGGATCAGAGGAGCTCTGAGATGCTGGATCATGCTGCCAGAACGCTGCAGATTGATCAGGAGTGCTTTGAGGTGGTCCCAAGTGTCCAGCAGCTCCTCAGCCAGGCTGGCAGGGTGAGGCTCTCTGGGATCAAGGTGGGTCTGCCCTGCAGGAGACAAGGACAAGGTGAGCCGAGGGAGATCATCCTTCCTGCCTCCAGCCCACACAGGCAGCACCTGAGCCAGCGAGGTGGGGACAGGGATGTGTGATCTGAGCCCTGGGCATCCTTCAGCTGATAGCTCACTTTCCTGCAGCCCCTGCCTGCTCTTTATGAGCCTGATGAAGGTTCTTAACCAAGTGACAAAGTGCCATGATTGGGAGGAGGAAAACAGAAATAATCTATCCACAAAGCTGGAGCCGCTGCCATCAGAGAGCATCAAAGGTGAGTGAGGTTACAGGGTGAATCACAAGCTGCTCTGAAAGAGAGGATATCTGAAATCCTTTGTGTTCTTTCTTTAACTCAGAAAAATGCCTAAATATGGACAAATAAGAGAAAAGAAGATCTTAGGTGTCTTTTTCATCAAAATTTGGGCAAAAAAACGTTCAGTGTGAGGCAACCTCCTGTTTGAACACTGCAGCACCAAAGCTTTCTGTCAGACAGTCTATTTGGATCATGAGATGAGGGATGCCCTCAGCACTGAGCCAACACACTCTGACAAAAGCTGCACTCCAACAAAAACTCCTCTCCCCATAAATGTCTTTTGCCCAAGGCTCACTTCCACAATCTGTCCCTTGGCAGAAATCTCTCACTGGTTTCAGAACCCTGCACTTTCCTAGCGAGCCTCTTGCCAGGAGAAAGAAGAAATTTGTACACCTCATCTCTGTTTGGTCTCTTGTCTACTCTCATGTTGAGTTACAGGATGTGCAAGAGTGATCTTCTTCATTGGGGCTATGAGGTTTGTGGTTGATGAAGAGTGATTTAATGAAGTATTATGTGACACTGCACAGCTTTACAGCAAGGGCAAGAACAATTCTATAAAAGGGAGAACAACTCATTTTTCTGGTGTTAAAAAGCTTATGTCGCAGCTGAAGAGTGCATAGATCAGGAGAGTTCCTTGTGTTATTAAAAAAAACATCAATATCAATCAAAAACCAGGAACTCTGTTAAAAAGGTGAGAGAGGAACAGTCCTTAGCTAAACAAGTGCACAGTAAGAGAAGGAGTCCTCTGCTCCATCCCATCCATATCATCACACAAAAGCCATTTCACATCCTTCTTTATCCACCTGTGACACAACAGGGCTGTCTCAGGTTTGAGCTCCATGGCCTTGGCTGAAGTCTGTGATCCAGCAGTAGAAGATCTTCTCCTTTCATTAATGTATGAAAATCCATTTCACCCTTAATTCGCAGACAGGAAAGATATAACAGAGGAAACTCTGCTGACACTTTGTGTACCTTGTGGTGACCTCATGTGGCCTCACATTTTCAAAAAGCATAACAATTTCAAGTGTGTGCTCAGAAAAGAAGCCACAAAACTGAAATATAAGACTTACTCTCATAATAAGCTACATTTAATTTTCCTAATTACATTCTTGGTAAGACCAGGCTTTCTGTTACATATAATGCTGCAAAAGTCCTTAAATGATGTCAGAGCCAAAACTTTTAAAAAGAAGAAGAATCTGCACATTTCTGTCCAGGATCAGAAAGGAAGGGACACAAAAAATTCCCTTGTGGTTTTCAGGAAAGTTTATTCTGAATGTACCAAGGCCACCTAAATGTCAGAGCTGTCACAAACTGCTTAGGGTTTATAATACTCCTAAATTTCATGGGTAAGCTGGATTACAAGAGCAGTAACCCCTTTTTTTAACTTTGTACTTCATGTAATAAAAGTATTATCTTCAATCTAGTTTTGACTGGACTCCAAGTTTTCTGTTATATGAGCCTTCCACAGCTGAGTCGTGTATTATCAGCATTCTCCTGACCCTTATCACCCTTTTATTCTCAAGAATATTCACTAGAAATTCACAACTAATTTGATGACATTTAGCAAGCCACGCTGGCATCAGAGTGAAAGTTTCTTTAAGAGAGCAGTTGAAAGAAAATGATAGTGGAAGGTTATCAAAAGAGAAAGAAAAGTGCTTTCAATATTCAAGAGTACACAAAACAACTCAGTCCAAACATCCTAAAATATTGAGATGCAAGAGATCAGGTTTCACGTCAAAGGAAATTGGACAAAAAATATTTGGATGAAATGGATGAAGAAATTTTAAGAAATAAGGCATTTCTGGGGAAATTGGTAGAAGACAGCACAGTATTTCTACTAAGAAATGAGACACTGAATCTCTGTTTCATTAACATCCCTTTAAATAATGCTGTCCCATGCTCTCTGCTTCAACATAGGGCTAAAAATCTACTCAAAAACGCTGAGATAAAGAGAATGGTTCCTGCCTTTTCTCTCATGTTGGTCTTATATTAGTTCTTTATTCATTTATTCCCCTTTCTCTCATTCAATCTAAAATAAAGCAGCTCTGAGAAAAAGTGTTTGCTCAGAGTAAACCTTGTATCAGAAGCTTGGAATATTCAAGGGTTGAGAAGAAACAAGGGCTCACAGGAAGTGAAAACAGTAATAATTCATTTAATATGTGCTCCAGATCCTCTACACAGCGCATTAATACGAGCCTTTTAAAATTCAAGCAATAATTTTGTATGTCTTTTCCTTTCTAGCCTGTGTGAATCATCACCCTCTTTTGGACTAAGAAATAAAAGGCAATGTTATCCACACTTTATGGGTGAAGTACAGAAGATTAAGTGTCGTGCCACAAATCAAACAAAAGCCTTCAGAAGAGCTCCTGAACCAAAGTCTATCACTTTAACCATGTGATAATTTCCCTCTGCCAGGCATTTAATTTTTACCCCAGTAGTTCAGGAGCTCCCACTAGCACAGAATTCACTCCAGCACCCATCACCAACGACAGTGGAAGTGATTAGAGGTCATGAAAGGGATCCCATCTGTCTCCTCATTATCATGTTTTCCCTTTCCTGAGGATGGAACAGAGCTCCAGAGAGCTGCTGAAGGAGATGAGAGGGCGAGAGGAAGGGAAGGAGTAAACAACACATTGCAGAGGCCACAGAGATTTTCAGCACACAATAGAGGAAGTTTTTGTAGTTTTTGCTTGGCTCTGCCTGACACAAAGACCAGTCTGGACCTTGGAGATAATGAGTGTGAAAGACTTGAGGGTGAAGATATCACAGGATGGGTTTTCTGGAGAATTGCCACTTCATCTTGGCATGCATTCACTGCATTTCAAACCAAGGTGACAGAGAGAGCATTAATCTGTATTTCTAAATGTTTTTATAAATAATTTTCCATTGCTGTTCTCAGGCACTGAGTTCTGAACTGTGCAACCACTGGCTTTGCTTTCTGTGCTCGCATTGAGATTGAAGATCTTTTAAAGTGAGACTCCTGCCCTGTCCTTAACCCTTCAGGGGACATGGGCTGATCTCACCCAGACAACAACCTCACCTGTATCAGCAAGCAGCAGCATGAAATGTAATATTTGACAGAGATCCTGCTAAAGCCACTCAGGGGAAGCCCAGGTCCCAGAGCACACTGCTGCAGGTAACTCTGAGGCTTTTCTCTGTGCAGGTGTAATAATACCACACCAGTGAGGATTTTAGAGCTCTGTTTGCAGAGCTTCATTGGCACAATGGCAAACATGTGAAATATGCATCCCAAAAAGCATGTTCTTTGGCTATTCCAAGGTCTATGTGTCTTGGAATCAAATGAAAACCAAGTTAAGAGATTTTCCTGCGATATTACTTTGTTATTAGCATGATGCTGTTATCTACTACTGAAATAATCCTTACATGTGGATGGAGGATGTGGTGCTTCTGCATTTTCCAAAACACTGTTCCTACGTGGCTGTGCACGGATTATTCACACACCTTTCTACCTTGCCTTCTTCCAAGTCCTGTTCCTAATTTTAGTCTGTGAATACTGATCATATCTGCTCAGAAAATCCTATTAAACACCAAAACAACTTCTTGGGTCTGTACAGGTAAGGTTGATCAGTTGCTGCCAGAAAGAAACTTTCCTTCCATTAAGTCCAGAGTTCACAAACCAGTTTTAATATTTGAAAATGCATTTAATAATTCTCATCTGTTTTAAAAGGATAGAAAAGCAATGTCCTGATTATGTACAGGGTCACCTCAGTGATTACTTCCATGGGGAAGAGATAATGTCAGGGTATATAAATAATCAGCTACAGGAGTTAATTTTGTACTCTAAGCAAAAGTTATTTACAAGTGCTTTATAAACTTTACATAAAAAGGTGACCAAAGTAAAACTCAGAACTTTTGGTATAAGGCAGGCAGTTAAAGTTTAGAATTCAGAAATGTAGTCTTCATTACACCTAAGTCTGTACTGCACTCCTTTGCATATGATTATGAATAATCAAAGTAAATTTTTAATACTTCACAGCAGCATAACAAGTGGCAGGCAAAGCAAATTTTAGTCTTTTGTAATATTCACGCTTGAAACTTTGAGGTATTTTGCCTTACTGTTGTTATTTTTATTGCAAGATTTTAAGGTCAGAAGAGACTATTATCTCATCTGATCTGGCTTCCTGCCTATCAGCAGCCATCAGCCCTCAGCTCTCAGCCAGATCTCTCTGTGAGGAGCTCTCAGAGGCAGCATCACAGCTCTCACGAAAATGTCAGTGCCTGAGCTGGCAGACAGGCCAGGAGCTCCTGCAGTGGAAGGAGCCTGATCAAGTGCTGTGCCTGCAGATGAACTCACAAATGCCAAACATCCCTTGCCATTCCAGGAGGAGACTGCAGTTTCAATTTGCTCTGAAGCTGGAAAAACGCTTCACTGGCCTTACCTTCCTTTAGTTGATCTGTGTGTGTGCTCAGACACATTCCGAGTACAAAGATTTACATGCAGAGGTGTGCAAGCTGTTTAAAGAGCACATTCACATTCTAACAGACAGACAGACACACGTGCACACCCCAATCCATCAAGGCTCAACGTATTAACTCAGGAATCCAACAGATCCCTTATTCTGATCACACCCTTCTGATGGAAAATGAAGTCTCTCTGGGGACAGGGAAAAATCAAACAGAAGCCTCAGGGGTGCCTGCAGTGCAGCTCTGAGGTTCCAGCGTGGTGAGGCACTGCCAGCTCCTGCTCAGGGAACAGCTGAGGAGTGCAGGGCTCTGCTTCCCCCAGATGTTCACCATCACCAGGCCAGATGTTCCCATCCCTGCGGCAGCACACAGAACCTCTGACACCCCCTTGTTTTGGTTGAGATAAAATTTAGAGGAGGATATTTTTTGATGGAAAACACGTCGTAGGTACTTGTGTACTTTTTCCCCCACCAGGTTCAGGAAAGAAAATGTATCTGGAGGAAAGTGAAAAGGGAAAAAACACCCCTATTTATTTAACAAAACACACAGGAAAAGAACAATAATTTTAAATAATAACAAAAATTGTGCATTCACTGCATTTCAAACCAAGGTGACAGAGAGAGCATAAAATTAATTTTTCTGAACATGAGCAGACGATATAAGATAAACTCTAAGACAAAAGTCACTCTAAAACACCCCTCCTCTCCTCAGCACGGCCCAGTGCTTCAGTCGCTGGCTGTCCCCTGGCACGAGGGGTGAGCCAAATTTCCTACCTGTGCAAGAGGGAACTGCCCTGTGGGAAATGCAAAAGGTGAGAAGGTTTTTAGTTTGAGCAAGAAAAGCAGATTTCAGAAATAAAGCAAGGATTTTAGGTTCAGCTGCAACTGCAAAATCAGAAGGTAGAAGAAGATACAATAATCTAGACTGCAAGGACATTAGAACAAGGGTTAGTGTTCCTAGGTTTGGCTCAGAGAAGTATTGGAGCTGCAGAAAATGAGCTTAGCAAGGACACTGAAGTTTTAAGCTTAATAATGGAATATTGTGCATTGTTATTACAAGATATACAAGCGAATATTGTCTGTAACAGGTGTAGGTGTGCTTTTTAGTGACTGGTTAGAACACCTGTCTGTAAACTTTAGAAGCAAGCTATTGGCTGAAAAGCTTTTAAGAAAGTTCTGTAACTAAGAAATCTCAAGTTGTCAGCAGGTGTGTATATATATCTCTTGTGTACATGAGGCTGATGCCTGAATGAAATAATAAAAAGCTCCTGGAACCTCTGCCTGCTCCCCTGTCCTGTTAAAAAATGTACTCGGACACTGCCCCAAAGCCAGAGCTCAGGTGTGGCACTGTGCAGATGTCTCTGACAATCCCAGCCTCTCTGGGATTAATCTGCACTTAACTGGGCTTGTTTTACACGTGGAGGTACAGTACTTGCTGCTGAGCTAACCTGTTTCAGTGCCATTTTTAGGTGGGTTTGTGCCGGATTTTAAGTGAGGTGAGAGAGAGATGGAGCCTTTCTGTAGCATAAAAATGCTTTGCTGTGTGCCATCACTGCTTAGTCAGAGGGAAAATCTTCATCTTGGCCTGTCCATGAGAAGCTGTTGCTTTTTCACTGACAGAGATGGGAACCAGAAGAAATTTTGTGCAAACAATTCCATGTGTTTTATAAACCATATGCTGCAGGTGTTGTCTGTTAGATTTTGTTATCCTAACGTGTTGTTCTGTGGCGTTGTTCTAACTACCCAATGATGTTAGAGAGGTGTTCACACAAGAACCAACACCTGTGTTCTGCTCTAGCGATCCTGGTTATAAAAGGACAAGCTTTTCTTAATAAATGGCTCTTTTCACCTGAACTTTATGCCATTGTTCTTGCTGTCCCCTGAGCTCAACAGCAACACCTGACCTCTGAGGGTCTTTGGGCTCAGGATTACAGCACATCTCTCTCTGTCCAGCTGATGGAAGGGCCCATGCTAAGATAAGACAAGATAAAGATAAGACATTTTGTAAACTTTTACAGAAGTTAGTTCTCCTAATATCAGTCTCTGTGGACAGCAGGCATTAGATATTTCAAGATCAAAATGTTATTTTTAATCTCGCAATTAATCATCTTCTCAGCATAGCCACAAATAACAAGCACAGTTAAAATCTTAATTCTGCGGTGTTACAAAACAGGCCTGCACAGATCCCTCCCTGCTTTCACCACATAAACCCAATATTTGAATTGCCTGATCCAGACTTAGTGATGCTGACAAAGGTATTACTGGGGTGCATCCTCCAGCCTAATTAATGCAGATTACTGGTCCACGATATTCTTGCCTTTTTTTGACCTTTCAGCACCCTTGAGCAGCAGCAAAATCAGAAGCTTATCTGTCATCAGCTGAAGGTAAACAAGCAGACAGATCATACTTATTCCACTGTTATTGGCAGTAAAAATTTGCCTCTCTTGAGGGGTTTGTGATAATATCACTAAAAGTTTAGGTGGCCTCTGAAGGAATTCAACAGAGAACTTAATACCAAAGCCAAGCTTAGGGCAGAATATGCCAAAACTCCTCGGCAGCTGTGAGGAAAGTTGGTCATTTCATCCTTCCCATGCTCAGTAACCAGTTACTGTGGTTTTAATAATTCTCCCTTCGTTGAAAAACATAGAAAATTTGGGGTGTGTCACAGAGCAGGCTGCAGGACAGAGGAGCCTCTGGAGATAATACCTGACCACACTCACGAATGGGAGAAGGGAGCTGGCAAAAGTAACTCCACAAAGTGCAACAAGAGATGCAGGAAGAAATAATTTGGTTGTCTATAAAAAAGGACAACCAAACAGTTTTAAAAGTGCAGGTCAGTATTTGAGACTGAAGCAGGAGAATTATTCTCCCTGTAAGAGGAGAATACATTTCAGATTTATTCGTGCTCAGGAAGGATTATTCCATGCCCAAAAGTGTTTGGGCCTTACTTTGCATTTACCAGCTTGCTGCACCAAATATTAATGAAGATTCTCCTCCCTCTGAAGGTGTGAACTTTTTTATGGACTGGATGGTATAAAAGAAGAACAAACATTATTTATTATCTAAACAACCACAGCTGGAGCTGTTACAAATTCAGAGTAAAAAATAATTACTTCCAGTTATAAATAACCAAGACACCTCCCTCTGCACACAAATACAACATGCAGAGCACACTCATCAGTGGGAGAAAGAAAAGCACTCTCTGTTCCCGGCATATTAGAAGATGAAATCAGAAAAGCACTGCAAGAAATATATTGCTATAAACACCCAAAGGCAATTGTTCCAGTATATCACTTTAACACAGAAAATGTCAACAATGTCTGAAGTTTTCCAGGTCACCAAAAAAAGTTGCTTCAGAGACACCTTGATATACCAAACAAAGAGTGGCCACATCTCCATTGCTGGCAGAAGTGGTGCTGCATATTTGCTGTGTGGTTTTGAGTGGAAATATTTGGATCTCATTTTTCACCTGATCACATATTTTTCTGTTCAGACTTTTTCTTTTTTTAATCTATAAATAAAGAAATGTTTAAAAATTCTGGTCACTTAGCATTATTTTTAATTATTTTTGCTACATACAATCTTACCCAATGCATTTTTCCATGAGGACTGAAGGCTCTGAGGAAAGGACTTGTCAGGTAAGACAAAGGACATGATTTTCTGAGGGAAGACCTAGACTATCCCATTGGTAAAACTGATATTCCTGCCATGGCAAACTGCAGTAACTCAACACAAATGAGTTTCTCAATAATTCTTTAAATATATCTGTAATTCCATTAATTAAAAATTGCAGCATTTGCAATTTTAAAAAATATTTTAAACTTTTTTAGAGTCCCAAAACCACCACCACCACCATTCTCAGGACCTGTAAAAGTCATTTAAGTTTTTGTAGCCTTTCAGTCATTTTTATCTCATTTTATCCATGCAACCACTGTGTTCTTGGACAAGTACAGCAAACACTGCACTCCTGGGAATGACCGATGCAGGAAAGGTTCCACACACACAGACCCAAAGGATACACATATGAGATTAAATTCAACAGCACAAAGGAATAAACAATTACTGGGACCGAAATTCAATTGCCTACACTATGAAATTGCTAAAGTAGTTCTGGTAGAATTATAAATAAATCCTATATCAGAATTTAACTCGGTCCATGGACTATTCCCAGTAGATATTCTGACTTTTTTCAATGTGTTCTGGAAGCTCAGAACAGTGAAACTGCTCAGTGAAGTTGGTACTATGAACACAGACTGCCCCATACCTGATTTATTAGCATAGCTACAGCCTATCAGTCCATAAATGAGGGTAGCAGGGGTGGGGTAATCAATCACAGTAAATGAACACTCAGAATGCTGTAGGTGAGTGTATCTATTTCACTTTACCAGGCACAGACCTGCAGAATGGGACACGTCACCTTCAGAGGCAGAAGGTCCCTGCTGCCACCTGTCCCAGCAGGGAGAGCTGCTGCCCAATTACAGAAACAAGCAGCAGAGTGAATTTAATGGAGCAAGGAAATGTCAGGCTATCCCAGAGGAGCAGGATTTTCCAGTGGCAAGGGAGCTGGGAAAGCTGCACCCAGCCTGAGTGCATGGGCACGGCCAGCGTGGGTGGGTCTGGTTAAAGCAAATATCAATAACAAAGTGCAGTCCTTTGCCATCCTGCACTATTCTCTGCTTTTCAAGGGAATCTGGAATCACTATAAAGTGGCCTGGGTTGGAAGAGACCTAAGAGATCACCCAGTGCCACCTCTGCCATGGGCAGGGACACCTCTCACTGTGCCAGGCTGCTCCCAGCCCCAACGTCCAGCCTGGCCTTGGGCACTGCCAGGGATCCAGGGGCAGCCACAGCTGCTCTGGGCACCCTGTGCCAGGGCCTCAACACCCTCCCTGGGAGGAATTTTTTCCTAACACCTCATCTAACTCTGCTCTCTGGGAGCTTGAAGCCATTCCCTCTTGTCCTGGCACTCCGGGCCCTTGGGAGCAGCCTTGTCCCACCTTTCTCCTAGGCTTCCTCCAGGTACTGGAAGGCCAGAATTACATCTCCACAAAGCTTCCCTTCTCCAGACTGAGTAATCCCAGTTCTCCCAGCATTCCCTTACAGGAAAGGAGCTCCATCGCTCTCATCAAAGTGGTGACATTCCCCTGGACTCTCTCCAACATGAAGCAATAATTTCCTGACTAGAAATTTTAAGAATACAAAGCTCACTCTTGCTGAGTCTCTCAACAAAGAGCACCTGAGTTTAGCATTCTGCAGAATATCCTTCTAATCAACCTTTCATTGCAACACACTCATCCTCCCCCAGCCCTGAGCACACTGAAAGAGCTGCTGTTGGCTCACCTTGCTTTTTCTTTCCACCTTCACCATTGTTTGCCAGGGTCAGACATAATTGGGTGAGGAAGAAGCCCTCACAACCACAGGAGGAATTAGAACTCAATGAGTGACATTAGTTCTATACATTTCTATATTCTCTTATACTCCAGGAAAAAAAAAAAATCAGAAAACAAACTAACATCATATTTTTAGTTCAAAATATATGTGAGGTAGGGACATATGCTTGGAAGCCTTTTGAAAAACTTAATTAAAACTGTTATATAAAAATATACTTGACAACTAAATCAGCATTAAAATAGTTTCTAGGAGATAAATAATTTACAGATTTTCACAGTTAACAATCTGCTTTCTGGAAATAAACTTCACAGTTTACTATAAAATGATCAAAGAGGGATTAGGTAGCTGGAATTTTCAATTTACTGGAAAAATGTTACACCATATCAGTGAGATTGGGAAAATTACTGAGGAGCTGAAAATGTCAGAGAAAGTATAATGAATCTAAACAGTAATAGAAATTCACTGGGAATAGAGTCATTAATGTTAATTTTATGAATATTTAAATCACCGAGGGGAACAAATTTGCTGGCACTAAAGCTGATAATGTCTAAACAGTCCAAAAGATTTAATTTCTTGAAAGTTTAACAGATCCATTTTGAACTCTGAATTTGCAGATTCTTAGCAGTGCCACAGAAGTGACGCAGAATAATAATGTTCTGATTTATGTTATTGGAGTTTACTGTGAAGAATTCCATGGGGTCCTTCAGTGATCCCTCAGGACACGAAGCTACAACTCCTCTTGTTTGATCCCTCCTGGCCACGCCAGGAAGAATTTAAGCAGAGAAGTGCAGTGTGTGGATGTGCTCCATGTACAGAAACACCAAATAAGATTTGTGATAACACAGCTGACTCCATCCTCAAAGAGCTGAACGAATTTACAGTGGAAAGAATTAAGAATATTTTTCCTTTTGATTCCAGGAAACTTAGTGCTATTCTCTGAAGCAACAAATAATGACTGGAAAATAGGAATCCTCTTGGTCTCCTGCCTGGTTTATTCTTCTCCATTTTCTGCGTCTTGAAACCCAGTAACAGCAGGAGATTTGATGTGCACACAATTCAAAATAGCTCCTTTACACTTTAGATTTCAATGCTGTTTTGGAAACTCCTTTTAATGTGAGTTTTCTCTTTGGATGTGGATTTTGACAATAATTTATCACTTATAATGCCACCTTTGGAAAATTACGGTTTTATCCCCAATTATCTCGAGTTTCTTTAGGAAGGATGTTATTTCTAGGTGATCATCAAAATCGTGCTGGCCATGGTAGAGGAAATTTATTTCTTGATTATGGAAGTAGAAAGGAATTTATATCAAATTTATTAATATACATTCAAGGAATGCGTGGCAATCAGTCTTACCCCGAGAAAATGATTACTTTAGAATCTCAGAGGTCATAAAAACCCAAATTTCCAACTCCAAGCTGCAAGCTGAAAATTAAACAAGCACAACCTCAAAATACAGAACCAGGAAATATTGCATATTCACACCAATGCCTATTTCAGCAAGTGTGAATTGTGACTGTTCTAGATGATGACTCCTGAACAGGATGATCAGGACCAGCCTCAGCAACAGCCAATTGATACCTGCTAATGAAAAAGGACATTCCAAAAAATGCCACTCAGCTCTCCTGCTATGTCATGCTGGACACTACAGTGACATTTCCAGGCAATTTTCTCAGTCCTTTTTTGTTACAGCAGCTGCCATCATCCCTGACCCAAAAATACCTCAGAACTGAAGGATCTGATGTCTCATCACAAGCCAAAACTTTGTAATACACTTTGCAAATGAACCCCTAATATTTCCCTGACATTCCAATCTATGGGCCTGGTTCCTTGGAGGGATGTATTTACAATTTCCATCCTCATTGCTTTCCATCACCCTTTTTCTCTCTTCCCAAAGAATTTCGTAGTATCTCCATTTACTATCATTACTCAGCAAGCAAGAAAATTATTACTATCATTACTTCCTGAATAGAGATATTTGGAAATTGCCTTTGAAGCCTTATTTCCTGCTTTTTGAAACTTATTATAACTTAGAAACAGCAAGAAACATACTGAAATTGAAATAGCACGTGCTGAAGTGTACTGCAATGCCATGAAAGTTTCTTGTTAGACCTTTAATATTCTAAATTTATGCCACTAAAGTGTCTGCCTGCTTTCATTTCCCCACATCTTCTACTTGAAGACAAATGTGGGAAGAGAATAATTAGTTTCTATTGTAATGAACTGTAAAATTTATAGTAGATTATTAAATTGAGAAGCATAGAACAATATTATCATTAAGGATTTATAGGTTATAAAATTCAAATTATATATATTTCATAAATTCTCTCTGATTTTCATCGCTATTATGACTTTACCAAATGCCCTTTCTGTTTCTTATTTCCATCTGGCATCCTCCCACAGGTTAAGGGAATCTTTCAAACATTGCACAGATTTAAGGAGAGAAAGAAGAGGTTTCACCTCGCTCAGGAATTTTGCTGGTTTTGGTCAATCAGGATATTCTGCGTGGCTGCAGGTGAGAGCTACAGCTCAGGAACAAACACCTGCCTTGGCTGCAGCTCGTGTTTGGAACCCCCTCCTCTGAATATGTGATTTAATAATCACAACAGCATTAACCTTTTAGCAGAGCACAGAGAATTATTTTATTCCGGAGAGAAACAAGAGCACTTTTCAGAGCCCTCCCTGCCTCTGACAGGTATGGTTTAGGAGCAGGATTTAGCTGAGCCCCCTTTCCAGCCCCAGCCCTTCCCCACTTCTGGAACACAAACAGCTTAATGGTCTCTTCCCAGGAGCTCTGCAGCTGCCAGCTCTGACACCTCGCTGCGAGCAGGCAGCCACTGGCATTGTCTAGTGATCTCCTAAATTGCCATTTTTCCTTTTCAACTATCTCCACTATGCATCTTCTTGAGAGAAAAATACCATATGAAGTGCTTCTGAAGTAAAGAAATTCACTTCAGAGAGTTTGGAGGTGTTTTTTTCCTCCTATTTTTTCTTAAACTCGTGGCTCTGAAAAAAAACAAACTACTGACAGTTTTGATGGAAGAGGTTGCTGCCAGCAAGAAAACAGATGCAAAATTGAGGAAAACGTGTGAAATATTGAGAAGAGTAAATCAGTGCTTCAGTGTCAGAGTCACTATTTCATTATTCAGATGCAGTAGGCTGAGCAAAAAAGATGAAACATGTCAAAAGTAAGAACGAGGTTGGGATTGAAGTTCACTGAGAAACCTCCACATCCAAGGCTTCTGCTTTGTAATATTGATAATTATTCTCCAAAATCCTTGTGCTCCTCTGACTCATATCAGTTTGGATCAGCATACCAAAGCATTTTACTGCAGTGTTTGTTTCACTGCACTCTAATTTCACCCAGCTCTACTGAATTTCACCAGTGCAAAGCTGAAGCTGCACTGCAATGAATCAAGCCCAGCACAACTGCTCCCTTAAAAGTACAGTAAAGATGATACTGGGAGAATGTAACACGTTTGGGAAAGTTGAACTAAATTCCTTTAAGAAAAACATCTAAAATGCATTGGCTGCAGCAGGATAGGATTTACTGCCTGCAAATGAGGGCCCACAGGGCTGAATGTGGTTACAGATGGGTGGTTATCAGTTCTGTGGGGGATGATGGGTGTATTCTTACATTTATTCCTGTTTATCTTTTGGGGTATTTTAAATTAACAATATTACCATTACTTTTGCCTCATGACAGAAATAACCTACAGAAGACCAAATAAAGGGTAATTTCAGGACCAAACCACCACCACAATCCTTCACTAGACCACAAAGTGAAGCCAGGCTGAACTCAGAACCACCTCAGTCACACTGTACCACAGCAAGGTTAATTTTTATCCAATTTATTTTAATCCAATATCCTTCACTTTGCTATTTCCAGCAAGGGATCCTTCAGAGGGGAAAAAAAAAGCAGAGTAAATGATAATCTACCCAATCAGTTATAAGATCTGTTCACACCTTAAAATGTCACTTCAGTTGGGTTTGTAGTGTTTTGTGCCACTCAGCCTTAACAAGGGATAAACCTTCATCACCATAAACCACTAAAGAAGGAGTTAATTTTGTTTTGAGAGGATGTCAATGGAGCGAGTTCCAAAGCCTTTGCAAGCTCACCTCAGGTTTTCAAAATGCACACACTAGGATGCTAATACAATTTTTTTTCTACAAAAATGACAAAACATTTAATTTTATTATTTTCAATTTTTTTTTAACTGTTGTTTACACAATTTATTTTCTCAGGTCCAATTTCTTTGAAAAAACCCAAAAAACTTATAATGGAAATATTTTAAAAATAAAATTGCTTTTGAAGACAACATCAAGATTTTTAAATAACTTGCAATAAAACAGAAAAAGAAAACATAAAAAAAAAGAAAAAGAAAAAGAAGTTGTTTACCTATCCAATGGCCTTAACCTTTCTTAGACATCATATCAGAAACACTTCAAACAACTGAGTCACACTTTCAAGAAAAGCCTCAGATTCAGCAATTTGCTTTTCCAGACCTGCTTGGGATCCTCAGGAACACTCCTCCACATCCAACCAGAGACAAAAATGGGATATTCCTATGCCTTCTCTTCCAGCTCGTGAGAGCCAAGGGAACAACAGGATCCTGAAGAGCCAGCCCAGAGAGGATCTTGCTGCATACCAGACACAACAGCTGCTAATTACTGATTTCTACCCACACATCTTTCTTAAATAAGGCTCCTCATTAGTGCCAAGTACCATCATTTGTAATTATTGTAACGTTTTTCCATGTTTTGCCTGTCATCCATTGAAGATCCTGTCGTTTCTGAATGGTGTCTTCTCCAGCCTCAGTGGTAAGGTCTGCACTAATCAATGCATTTTATCTACAAAGCAAAATGCATTTCCAATATTTGCTGAGTGCAGAGGTGAGACAGCAGCTGGAATGCACATTCTGAAAGTTCTTCTGACTACTTTTCCTCCCCAAATAAGCCTTGGTCATCCTGAGAGATTTCCAGCCTGATAGTAATCTCTCAATCTCACAAGGTTACACACTGTTCGTTTCTTGTGAATTAATGGTTTAGAGTCTATATTGTGCACTACAATTTTCCAATCCTCACTCTAGACAAAAGAGGTGCATTTACCATTTCCAAGAGCAATGGTTTTTATGCAGATTTTTCAGGGAAGGGCCAGTGCCACCCTAAAACAAGTAAAGACTAGTGCACAGAGGAAGGGAAGATGAAGGCAGGCTTGTAAGAGACATAAAAAAGACATTTTTTAAAGCATTTTCTCTTTCCCCTTGATCAATTTCTTTTCTCAAGGTGCTTTTTAACAACGAGGCAGGGCAGCGTATTTGGCTCTGTCAAAACCAACATTCCCTCAATGTCACTTGAAGAAATAATGATTTTCTGCAGGAGAAAATCCTGTAGAAAGAACTCGACAGATAGTCCAGCAGATGCATTTTTCAAGGGGGACAGACAGTTTTATATCAATTTCTGGGAGGCAGTTTTATACGATGAAAACCAGGAATACAACAGCTCAGCTTAAAATTCGACCTCTCGTCCTGGGCAGGTGAAAGTAGCAAGATTTTGGAAAGGAAAACAAAGAAGGGGGAAAAGGACAAAAACTGGTAATGAGCGAAATGCAGGCTGGGAGGGTTTAACAGAATGGATAACGACTGAAAAGCTGTTAGGAAACCTTCCCAGACAGAAGATTCCCTTTCCTGTTCAAAGCCTCATCCGGCGATGCCCCTGGGTTCACCTGGCGCCGTGGAAGGAGAAAAGCTCTCGCAGCAGTGCCTGCCTGCCCACGGCTCCTCCAGCAGGGAAATCACCTCCCTCCCTGCTGACCCTCCGTGCTGCTCTCCTCCCAGCTCCTTTTTTTTCCAGGGAATCATCACAAGGAGAGGCGGCCCGGGGGCAGAGGGAGCCTGCCGGGCAGCGCTGGGGGCACAGGTGAGCACGCTGGGGAGGAGGAGATGCGAGGAGAGATTTCAGCGGAGCGGCTCGGCAGCTTTAAACTCTTCACAGCCTCTGCTATCACCGTCACAAGCACACATGAATTAAGCTTTCCCCCTGGAGCCAGGCGGGCTGTCAGAGCCGGGTTTCACCGCGCTCCTTCCCAGCCCAGGGAAGGTGTGACACCTCTGGCAGCGCGCACAGCTGTGCCAACATCTGGGCCCCAGAGGTGGAGGAAGCTGCAGCAGCAAAGATGAGTTTTTAAGCGCTGCCCACGCAGGGACATCCTTCCCCGCCCTCCCAGCCCAGCCTCCAGGCCAAGGCAGGAGGGAAATCAGGGCAGACCACAGGAGCTGCTTTTCAGGAATGCTCCAGCTGCTCTCTTCTCTCTGGTTGTCCTCACCCGAACCATGATGCATTTCCCTCCAAACAGAGAGGCTTGAAGCCAAACTGCAACTGGACACGGCCTTGGTTTGGGAGTGACTCTGTGTAAGGGGCCCTTCTCACAAATTTCTTTGCAGCACATAGTGAAAAACATAATTTCAGGGGCTTTATTTACGGCAAATTTAAGATATATTTAAATATGGGAAGCTTTGGAGGGTGAGTAGGGCTGGCACAAGCTATACCAGCACACACACCTGCAGAAAACACACAAGGCTTGAGGAACATTTTTTCCCTGACCAAGAAGTTCCAAAAGCTGTTCTAGAAGTGGAGTGTCCCGATGTTTTCATGGAGAAATGTATTTTATATTTCAGTTTATACTTAGATTTTTTTTTCTTTAATATACGCCCAGATTAAACATTGGGTGGATTTTGGGTTGGATTGGGTTGATTGTCTATAAACTCTGTGAATAATTTAACAAGCATCCTCATGATTCTTTCTGTAGGCAAAACATTCATTTTTTTTTCCTTAAAAGTAATTATTTTTTTATTACTTCCTTTTTACAAAAATTTAGAAAAATACTAAAAAGAATGTTTCTAGTATAATGTTTTATGAAAGAGAAAATGTCACAAAACTCACTCCAGACCTCAATCCATTAAAATCAAGCTATGTCAGACACTTGGCCACCACGGATTGCAAGTTCTAATAAACGCTAAAAAAATCTATTGAGATTTTGATTATTAGAAAAGTGTTCAATGCACAAAATTCCCTACGCAGAAATACGTAAAAGATTCCAATTTACACTATGCTGTCTTAACACTTAATTAATATTTTTGGTCTAATTAACATTTACTGAGTACCCTATTTATGATTCTTTTTTTTCCGTCAGTTATCCCTTTTCCCTCTCTGTCTTTGAAGTATCAAACACTGATATGGAATATCAGCTTTATGAACACTGGGATAAAAAAAATATTATAAGATGTATTTTGCCCAACATAATCCGCCCCAGAATCAAAATTTCATGGTGAATTTACCCACCTATATTTTTAATTTAATCAGGAGCTTTTATGCCCAACATAACCCCTCCAAAATCAAAGTTTCATGGTGAATTTACCCACCTATATTTTTAATTTAATTAGGAGTTTTTATGCCCAACATATCCCCCCAAACTCAAAATTTCATGGTAAATTTACCCACCTATATTTTTAATTTAATCAGGAGCTTTTATGCTCTGAAACTCTAAAGGATTATCAACCCAAAGAAGGTTAAAAGTGGGAATGTACAGGACCCAGTTAAGGGACAACCCACAGCATCCCCCCAGTGGTGTTTGTCTTCTTGGGCAAAACAGAATTAAAAGTATGTTTTGAAACAGAAAAAACCATCCTGTCCTTATTAAAACAAACAAATATTCTCAGTATTGAGGACACTCTAATTGAAAGTCATGCTCTGACTGCTCCAGAGGTGTAAATCAATAAACTCATTGAACTGATAGGAACTATTCAGCATCAAGAAAAATCCCAATATCAAAAGTACCAATGTAAATCTGCGATAACAAGAGTGATTTCTATCTCTTGTATCTGTTTTCATTACTTTCACTTTGAAAATATCTTTAGTTTTCACTGACATTATGTCTGTTTGCATGCCTTAGCAGACCATTGATGGTTCATGTCTGAGGTGGTGGTGGGCAGCGCTGGCTCTGCAGGGGATGAGCAGTGTGGGCTCTGCTCCAGACCCCATTTCTGCACAGCCTGTGCCTCCAGGCCCACACAGAACTCCTGAGGTCAGGAGTGGTTCCCAGAGCAAAGGGATCACAGCTGGATCCAAGAGGAGGAGCTCCCAGAGACCCTGCCCAGAGCAGAAGGAGCCCATTGAAGGAACAACACTCCCAGTGAATGGATGGGGCTGGAGCATTGTAGCCCGAGGGAACGACCAATAATTCTGTTGTTAGTAGCAGAATAAAAGACAAACAAGCAGTTTTGCTGCAGTTCCCAAGTTATTTGTGACTGAGATGCACCTGAAAAGTTGGTAATTAGTAAAAGAATTTGTTCTTTATAGGGCTCTTGAAAATCCCATTAAGTCTGTATTTACTTAGTATTTTCTCTACCTGCCTTGTTGGAAAATCAGGCAGCAGGAGTTTCAAAACAAGTAATAAAAGAATGAAAGCCCATTTTCCATTCTAGTGCCACAAGAAGAAGGGGTTGAATTCCAAGGTGCCCAAATTAAGACTGGACAAACCTAGTGAAGTGTATTCCAAATTCCACACAATTCCAGAAAAAATCCATTAGCACATTCCTTCCAAATTGAGTTATTAACTGCAGACAGCACAACCGAGGAACGCTAATTGCTTCCGAATTTTGAGGCTGTGAAAGCACTGATGGATTTCAATGCCCTCTGTGTGGTTCAGTGCAATAAGAACAACAGCTTTAAGCCTGCACGATTTAAAGCAAGCATGCACAGATTCAGCCACCCAGCTCTCCTTGATGTAAAACCATGTAAAAACCTTGATGTAAAAAAGTCACCCAGAAGTATTCAAAAAATGCAGGACTGTAACTTCAGACCAAAGGCGAGTAATCCACTTTTCAAAGTTCCCTGATAAGAGCTGCAGTCTTTTGAATTTGCCTTGAGTTTGAGTTTGAAGATCTACAAAAAGATATCTATCTCTAAAGGACTCTGCTCAAGAAATGTCAAACGTAAACAGACTTTGAAGGAGTTAAACAACTGTTTCCAGAGCAGCAATGATCAATTTTAGGCTTATTTGTTGTTTTAGTTTGATTTAACAGCACAGAAAGGAGATCTTGGGCAGAGCAGTGGCATGCAGTGATGTGGTAGGGGCAGACTGATTGGGTATTGCTGGTACCAGCATTAATTCTGGGCTAATGGATGTGCATAAAACCTTTCATTTCCATGTGTGGAAATCCACGGAGGGGATGTCCTCACATCTCTGTCCTCACAGCTGTGTGGCACCTCTGCCTGGCAGCACTGATGTGCAGCCCTGGTATCCTTCCCCACAGCCTGGGACCATGCAGGTAGGGAAAGAGGCAGCTTCTGCGGGGGGAGGGCTAAAGGGGAAAAAAAAAACCAAAAAAAAATTGAAAAGAGTCGCTTTTATTTAAAAAGCAGCAGGACAGGGGAAAAGAGGCCTTTAAAGAAGAAACTTTCATCTCACAGTGCAGCCTTAGAAGATAAAAATGCTTCCCAATTTTCACATATGAATATCTAAACTCAATCTGTAGACAAAAATTGAAACAAGAGTGGCCTGGTTTCACAATATGCCAAACACTTTCCATTCTTATGCTCTCTCTTATTTTTCATACCACGCTGGTTTTTCAGGTATCTCTGTAGTGTATATTGCAAGCTCATGCAAGTTTGTTGTGTGCAACACTCAAACCCACCAGAAGTGAGGCAGCTGAGGCTGGGCGCTGGCTAAAGGATGACTGCTGCCCCCAAAATTTTAACCAGGACTTGCTGTTGTACTGACTGAACTGAAACATCTCTGCCAGATCAGCTAAATTATAAAAGTCAGAATGTGCCTTTTTTATACCTAGACACTGCTGATTAAAGGTGAGAGTAGAACATTTTATTTGGCAAATGCATTTAGATAAAAAAATCAGGACTACACAGTGGGAAATTGTTGTCCTTAAATGCAGCCTAATGTGAACTGATGGCTGATAAAGAAGTGAATATTTAGATTTTTTTTTTTTATGAGACAAAATAATTTCTCCCCCCCTGCAGCCACGTGTGTGTGCTTATGCAAATAGAGACACATTCTCAGATCCAGGTGTCTGAAACATAATTTAATGGGAATTTTTCACCTCTTAACCAAAATTCTGTGAAAGCCACAAACCTTTGAAAACAGGTCAATCAGCTGGGAATTTTATGAAATTGTGCACAACCTTCTGATCACATTTGCCTCTGATACGGTGATGAGAAGATCCCACATGAACTACAGGAAAAGACAGGGAGGGTTCTCATATTTCTTCCTCTATCTCTGCCATTAAACTGTTAATTCTACTGAAAGGAGGAGAGAGGGGAGGAGACCAGCAAGAGGGCAACTGCACACATTTGGCACAGACAGGAGTCACAGGCCTGGGGGTTTAGCACAGAAGGACTTGGATGATAAAAGCATCACCAGCGATGGGTCCAGGACAAGAGAGCAGGACAAGCCCTGCCCACAGCACTGCACAAGTTCAGCTCCTGCCCCTGTAACCCCTTGGGGCATGTGGCTGCCAGAGAACCAAAGCCCTTCACCTCTAGGAGGTGGCCAGCTCTGCAATTGGCCATCAGAAAGGGTGTCTGGAGACCTCACAGCCAAAGGCATTGATGCCTTAGGTTTTAACTTTTCTGTGTTCCCAACCCTGCAGTGCCCAGTGTTACTCTGCAGTTCCCTGGAGCTCGTTCAGTGCTGTTCTCTCATGCTCACACTGACATAACAAAGCCTCTCCAGCTCGCTCTCCAAGGACACCCAGACCCTCCTGGGCCCAACAACTGCAAACCTTCTGCTTGGGGAGAGAAAGGGGGGCAAGCTTGGGCAAATTCCATCCTTGCCTGGCTTCTGCTTGGGCAATTGATGCTGATATCAAAGTGGGAAGAACTCGGGAGCTGGCATTGTCCATTTTGGGATGCACTGAGGCAGGAGCCTCTGGAGCCCAGAGTGTGACCTCTGAAGGCCTTTCCAATCAATCCCTCCTTTATTCCTTTATTCCTGTCAGGTCTCTGTTTCTAGGGAGCCATTTAAGGCATCAGCATCACTGCTGTTCCCAATTCTCTCTCTGTTCAAGAGGAGGCACCAGGGTGAAACTCCTGTCTGGTGAGCAGCAGGTACCTCACAGGGAAAGGAAATGTGCAAAACCTTTATCTCTTGCCAGGAGAAAATGAAACTGTGCTGGAGAAACTCTCAAATTACAAAGGTGTTGCTACTGAAGTGCGAGGGAAAGGAAACACCAGGGGACACGTTTTGAGTACACTTAAATTTCATTCAGAGGAAATAATGAGCATTTACTTCATGAATCCCATTAACACTTAAGTGTGAGATACAGTGAGCAACTCAGCACTGTCAGAGCAGAGATGCTGTTTCAGACTGTTCTGGAGCCAAGCTTTTAACACTAGGATACACTAATTTAGAGAAATGCTTTATTACTACAAGGATTCGACCATCCAGTGGGTCAGGCTGAATGCAAACGGACTCAGAAGAAGCAGCTGCTGGGAAGTAGAGACTTTTTTCTTATTTTCCCGTTAGAAGCTGCTGTATGGCCTCCTAAATGTTACCCAAGTGTCCTGAAACCATTACATTCTGCTAACAGGTTGACACCCATGAGCACTGCCAGAATTGCTCTCTTCCATCCCTCATTATTCCCACTTACACCCAGCAGCACTTGTTCTCCAGGAGAATTACTTCACCATCACTCACTATTAGCTGTGCCACACCACAGTGAGTGGGTCTAATACTAACAGAAATTAGAAAATAAAAACCCCAGAGTGGGTACAGAGGATCACTTCTGCTTCAAAAATCAAGATAAGGAATCATGGCTGAGCTACTGACACTCATGTCACTGCAGAATAAAAAAGTTTCTGAACATTGATTTTCCAAGCTCTGTTTGGCGTTGACATCACTGGTGATTTAAGAAATGGAAATATCCAACTGTGGGCAAATTTTTCTTCTGACAGAAATTATTTCTGTCCTAAAATTGATCCTCAGATAATCAAGACAATTAAGTTTGGTGTTGATTGGAGAGGCAACAATATTTCTATAGCACTAAGCCATTTCAAAATCAAGAATTAACAAAAGACATAATATGTGCTCCTTTAAAAAAGCTCAAAATTCATATGATGACTGCTACAATAAGAGCACCACCCTGTATTAAATCAGAAATATTGTTACAGAATGTTCATCATAAGCTTCCCTTCTTAAAAAAAAAAAAAAAAATTCCAAAAATGCATTTGTGGCGCATAATCAAGACATGTATAAATTAACTCCTTGTGTTCCATTAGAGTATGTCCAAGGGCTCTTCCTCTGGACTAATCTAATCCTTCCTTTCAAGCAGAACTTCAAGAAGGAGATAAAATACCTTTTTGGGTTTGGGGGGGTTGTTTTGAGAGGGGTGGTGGTGGTTTGGTTTGGGGGGAGGTTGGGAGTGTTCTTGGTATTTTTTTGGGGTTTTTCTGTTGTTGAGTGGTTTTTTGGTTGGTTTTTTTTTTTTTTTGGTTGTTGGCTTTTTGTTTGTTTTTTGGGTTCTTTTTTTTGTGGGTTTTTTTTTGCTTGTTTTGTGGTTTGGATTGGTTGGGATTTTTTTGTTATTATTGCTGTTTATAAAATAAAAAAAAAGTAACTGAGCCTGTGAGGATCAGTATTAAGCTGGTATTCTGCAAGAAGTGCAGTGTGCAGATAAAAGCCTCCTGCTCCTTGCAGGACTCTGTCTCTGATATTGGCTCAGAGCAGCCTCTGCCCTGCTCCCTCTCCAGACCAGGACACATCCATCTGCAGCCAGCCAGGACCTCCTGCTCACATCACACAGAGGTTTATCCAACACTTCATCAGTTCCCCCTTCCCTCCCACCCCAACACACAATATGCTATTCCCGTTATCAATTACACCATAATTATGGGGAATATAAACACCGAAATCTTTACCCAGCAGAGGAGGGCTCAGGTGATCACCAACAGGACACCCAACACAGCCCCAGCATCAGTAAAATTCACTAATATCCATCTCATCAGTGTCAGAAAACCTATCAAGTTTTATATTTAATATATATATATAAACAGAATCAGCTGTGGTAATTATGGCACTGCACAATTCTATACATTGAGAGAAGAGCATCAAGCATAATTCTCTAAAATTAAATCTGCCAAGCTCATATCCAAGGCTTCTGCCAAAGCAAAAAGCATGTTTGCTTTTCAGACAAATGACTGATGATCATTATTAGACATTTTCTGTGAGATCTACAACATCAGACCTCTCCCCGGAGAAATTTCGAAGTTCGTTCCCAACGTTCCTGAGACACATTTATGGATGGTATATGACTCTCAAATTGCACCTCAGAATTTTGTTTCTATGACAAGAAATAAGGTTTCGACTCTTTGTTTAGTTTCAGTAGGCATATTAAGGGTCAGTATGGTCTGCATATTTAGGCCTCTAGAGAGGGTAAAAACCGAGAAGGCAAGTAAATTGTGCTTAAAATACTCGAGCTCGACTGTAAAAATCTATTGTTTATCTTTTGCAGAGATGGTATTTTACCATCCAAATAAAAATCCCAGCTCACAGTGAACAGAATGATTGAAATAACACCGCACCACACAGTTTTAATTTCAGGTATTTGAAGAGATGATACCATAAAATGATCTGGAGTATTGTTATAGCATAAATCTTCCAGCACTTTCCCTGTCCTTAGTGCTCAAGCCTAAAATTGTTCCATTCTTTAGCTGACAGTGCACATTGTGAAAGTTGCAGTTTATCACTTCCCTTTCATTCTCCCCCAGCAGTTACATTACCACATCCTTTTTTTTATTACTATCGCAGGGTGTCACTCCATAAGTGACATCATAAGGGGAGAACAAGGATTTTGCCAGGAATAATCAGAATTGCTCTGCAGTGCTGGAGAGCTCTGCACTTCAGAGGGAAGGGACAGCCTTGCATTTCAGCATGCTGAACGTGTGCTCTTTCAAATCTATTGCCTGTCACTGTAGTCCCTCGCACTGGATAAATTATATCCCACAGTTGGGTAGTACAAAGGTAATTCTGTTGCCATATGTTGTGCCAAAGAGCTCACGCCGTGACAGGGTGCATTACAGATTATGCTTTCCCATGTGATGCCAATTTTCTCCTTCATCTGTGAGGGATAAACCTTGCCTCCATTCAGATTTTAAAGTAGCCAAAATAAAACAGCACCTCCAACAAGCTGGAGGCACAAATTCTGCTTTGAATAAAAACCAAACCAAACAAATTTAAAATTTAAAAAAAAAAAAAAGTCAGAAGAAGCCCAACAATTTTTCAGATTTTGGAAATTGTTTTTATTTTGCACTATGAAATCACTCTGCAACAACCCCATGGGAATTCCAGTCCCATTTCAGGAAAAAAATGGAGTCAAGAACGCTGTGATCATCCTCACACTCTTCCTTTATCAAACACTGCAGCATTTTTGAGTTTCTCTGGTCTGTTGATTTTGAGTGCTGGCATGGGCAGCAGCTCACACAGGCAGAAAAGAAATACCAGAGGAGCAGAAAGAAAATAGGTAGGGGCCCCCAGAGCATGTTTAAGAGATTTTGCTTGTCTGTCCAATTTATTACTGGATTTCATTACTTAGCAGCAGTGAATTGAAGTGGTTGATAACATGCCACAAATAATTTCACCCATCAGCATCCAGCTCAGCCCGGGAATAATCAAAAGCCATTGCCACAAGGCTGGGTTTGGGCAGAGCAGGGAAAGCAGCTCTGCCTGAAGGCTTCATCCTGGTGAGTCAACCACATGAGCACCAGGGCAGAAATGGAGAATTTATGCATAACTTTAGGCATAACTACACTTCAGGCATAACTGTAGACGTAAATTTAGGCATAACTACACTTTAGGCATAACTTTAGACATAAGTACACTTTAGGCATAACTACACTTTAGGCATAAATGCAAAATACAACCTTAAGAGGGAAGGATGGAGAGAGTAAACACAAAACTCCTCTCAGCACAGAAACAGCTCCTCGAGGTGAAAGGCTGAGGCAGGAAATGCGCAGACAAACACTCCCCATGTTCCTCAGGAGTCAAACAAGAAACGCTCCTGAATGCACAGCCAGCTGAGCTCAGGTGCTTCGGTAGTTTTGGTGCTGAAATGCTTCCAACAGGAAGAGGCACTCAGAGAGGGCTCTGCACGACACCAGCCTTTGGAATTCGATGGCTTGGCAAGAAAAATCCCTAGTGGGAATCTGCTCAGGTGCATAAAGTCATTGTCACATCAGTTCCTCCTCCATCCGTACACAGAGGAAGAGGCTGAGCTAGGATTTCAAGGGTCAGGCAGGAGTATAAACCTCAGGCCCCTCTGCAATCATCAGGAATGCTGCTTGCAAACCCAGGAGTTGAGGAATTCACATCTCACCCACCAAAAGCAAGCCTAGCCCTGATGGAATGCCCACTCCAAGGGGATCTCCTGCTTTTGCTTTTTTAAAAGACGAGTTTAGATATGTGTTACGCCAGTAGGCAGCCTGAAATCCTCACCCCAATTTCAAGGTTACTAGAACAAACTCCTTTTGATTTAAGGCCTTTTGCCTTCAGCTAAAATGGAGCTTATTCTAATTATCTTCATTATAGCACACATAATTTGGGGCTCCCATGGGCACTAAGGGTGTAACGAGGATGGCATTTTACATCCCCTGACCTCTAAATTAGTGCAAGCCTATCTCACTGGGAGAGGGTACAAAGTAAAATAAATTCTTTGTTTTCCACTCAGTTTACAAATGAAATTTTGTGGTTTGTTTTGTGAGACTCTGTCATCTGCATTCCTGTTATCCTGGCACTGCAGATGTCCAAGGCTGTTTTATGTGCCACTTTCATGGCCAAACTGCTGTAAAGGCTAGGATGGTTTATGTCCTCATTAAAGAACATTCTCACATCAAGTCATCCAACTTTGTCACTACATAGCAGCTCCTGTACATCACCCCCTCAGTAACCTTTGTAGGAGACCCTCATGTACAACCCAGAAGGGCCACAAACATCAGGTGGCTTTTGCCATCAGGAAACAATGTGAAACCTTCCTTTGTTTGGTTTGTGGGTCCTCTCCAGCTCCCAAGACAAAAAAAAATGATGCGAGAATGGAGAGTATTAAAGGTGAGGAAAATAGAGAAGAATCATTGATCCTCTTCGGCTGCAAGACATTGTAACAAAAAGAACAAACTCTTCCTAGATGTGTGGTCTGCCCTAATAAAGACACCCCAAGTTGTCCAGAGTGAGTTACCACAGTAAATAGTGATGGCACTATGGAGAACACCTCGAGATGAAGATGAACAAATCAAATTATGTTCAATAAACCCTAAATTCATGATAGATCAACATATACAAATCAGCTAATCCTCTGTTTAGTTATTCAACAGGAATATTTACTACCTAGGACCTGGACAGAGGTTAGTACAGTTATTTCAGATATTCCATCAAGACCTGTCAGACCACCTGTTGCCACGGAAATGCTGTAAGTGAAATCTGATCGGATTTGTTATTTCAGTATTTCTCTTTCTCGTTTTAGTATGCCCCACTGGTTGGCAATTACTGCCTACTGTACAATCTATTAAAAATTCATGTCAGATATTATTTGCATAGAGCAGCTTTTCTCTGATAAAAAATATGTTATTCATTCACTGCTTAGAAGATTGACCTCAGGTCCCTGCTTTAAACACACAGTTATATTGATTGTGAAAATATTCCAGGAAAATTATGTAGTTTATATGCATGCATTATTTCTACTGAGTCATCCCGAAGCTTATAATTTAAGCCTCAGTGTTTCAGGTAAAATGAAATTGCTTCACTAAGTAAGGCTGCTTTGATTTCAGCTTTGCTTTGAGCTTTGCCAGGCAAGCAGAAAATCTTCATAGTCTGAAAGGTCTTGTTCATACAGAATGTACAGTCATGCCTTGATAGAATCGTGTGCATTCAGAACACACAGTGCCTTTGTCCAGAGATTGTTTTACAAAACCCCTTTTTTGTTCGTCATGTAAATAATCCCATGTCCCATATTAATGGAAGATCATCAAAAATGAGCAATGAATTTAGGCTTCCGAAGCACTGCTGTGACTATTGCATTATACATGGCACACAGAGAATAAAAAAAAAAAGCCTAAGGATCTTCCTTCAAAACGGAATAAAATCCCCAAACTGAACCAAAGGAACCCCAAGCAACCATAGAAAGAAAAGGTAACTGGATTCCAACTAAAAAGAAAAGTACTCCTCATGAGGGTGTCCCCTTGAAGAAGAAACTCTGAAATACCCCACTTTTGAAAACCTTGTGTGAATGTTGTTATTCTGACCCTCTCCCAAGATGAAAACAGTTTAAAAGAATAAACACAGCAGGAAAAAAAAAGGAAAATAAAAAGAGAGAGGAAAAAAAGGATGGGTGTGTTCTTTGCCTTCCTTTCTCTTTTGGGCTTTTGCTATTTTATTACATCCACCTCCTGTATTTCCCAGATCCTCTCCACATTTTCTCTCACCTCCTTGCCTCTCACTTTGGTACCTTCTCTCTGCTCCCCACTTCAGTCTTTCCTTCCAAGAGAACATCACCTCTAGTACGGTTATTCATCACAAAAAAAACCCCAAAAAATTAGAATGAGGAAAATTATAGTTCAACCCTTAGAGGAAGGACATTCCCCTGGCACTGTGGCTTTCTGTGATCCATGTCCCAGTGGTGCCTGCTCACCCTCCAAGCCCCACAGTCAAGGCAGATTTCAGGCTCTGTATGAGCAGACAAACTGCACACAAACTGCAATCCCTCTGCAAAGCCATCTCCCTGCAGGCCTCACAGAGATGCAGATGTCATTAAAAGGCTGAGCTAAACAATCTGAAGGATGAACTCCCTCCTGAAACTTTGGAATAGGCCCAATGGGATTTGTGCTTGTCCAGAGTAAGAAGTCCAGGAGATGGTATTCAACTCAATCGTAAAACTAAGAAAAAAAGTTCTCTGCAGACAGCTGAAATTTCTATCCTGGGGTACACAATATCCTGCAAGTTACCCTGATGTGTCCTTGTGTACCTCACCTGATGTCTTCACTGAGTGCTGTTTGGAAAGGGAAAACCTCAGTGGGAGCCCTGGCAAACTCCTGCTGGGCTCCATTACCTGGGAAACTCCCCCAGCACTGCAGGGCTGGGGAGGCTGCCTGCCTCTGCTCTCATTTATCCACAGCAAAGGGTTTTTCTACCAAAAAGAGCTGCAGGCATTAGGTAGATTTTCTCCTCTCCGAACCCAGCTCTTCAGTTCTAACACTGAATTCCCATACACACCTACACCCCTCCTTTCCTTAACCATTTATTCCATTCCATTAAAAAGCTGAATGACCTAGGGAATGCACAAACAAATTTCAATCTGCCTTTATACATGCAAGGGATACAGTAAAGGTTTGCCACAATTTGTACTTGCTGTGCCATGAGAGAAAGCCACTCATGAGGAACCAGCCTAGAGAACAGATGCAGAGGCTGTTAAAGGTCTGGGTGGAAGAATAACAGGTGATAAAATCCTTTACCTATTGATATATTGCAGCTTGAGTGTTAAAATTTATAATAATGGCTTTTAAATTTTGTTTGAAGAGTTTCTTTTTTTTTTTTTTTTCCCTTAAAATTATAGGAGAAAGAATTAAACCATTTCCTTGTGTGGTACCCTGTAGTAAAGGTGTGACCCTATTTCTAGGGCCAGGTCTATAAAATGATTCTGTGTTCATAGATTTGTTGAAAATTAGAAATTAGAAGGTTTTATTATTAAGATATTATTAAAAGGAAAATTAAGGGTTTTTTTCTTTAACTTTTTAACTCAAAAACATCCATATATTTCTCTATGTACAGACAGTCTCTGTGTACAACATAAACTATAAAAACATATCTAAGAATAAAAATTTTCATTAACCAATAAAACCACATTATTAAAACAACTTTCATATTTACATTTTTCTCTACCTGAGAACAATTCTGACAGACTTAGAGCTGCAAGAATTTTTCAGGTAGAAAATACTTTAAAAAAATTTTTTTCTAAATTACCACAGTACCCTACTCATGTAAGTGTGGAAAAAGTCATCCTGACCTGTGCCATAACTTGGGCATTGTTTTCTCAAGGCATGGAGCTCTCCATACAAACAAATCAATTCTTGTGATACCTTTGAATTGTTTTCTACAATGCCCAGAAATAATCAAAAGTGAAACTGATCTTTTGTTAATTTGTTTATAGGGTTTCAGTTTTTGCCAGTAAAGGCTCTTTTTCTTTAAGAAATCGCTTATTAAAATGATTCAGTAAAACGGTTTCCTGAACGTGGTCATTCCACAGGACACTCTATTACACTAAAACTTACACACTCTTCCTAAAATGTTTCTCCTAAAGGATCTGAGGCTTTTCCCTCACGTTTTTATTCAAGCCTATTTTATAGTGAGAATGGATGGTTTTTTTTGCAGTATGGAAATGCATCCCAAGAATGCATCTCTAGAAATAAATCCATAGGAACAATTCACATCTCATCCCAGTGAAAACCTGGAATATTTCCAACATGTTTCTGAAATTATCTTAATGTACAGAAGAAATAAGTAAGAGAAAATACAGAGCCTTTTGTCTCCAAGGTCTATTGCTATACAAATAATTAATTAGTGTAGTTGCTGTGCTCTGGGCCTGCCTGTCTGACCACTGAGCAATTAAATAAAGTGATTCTAGGAGCTACAAGTGGTTGCTTCTGGAAAACAGAGCATCCTTCAAAACAAGAGAAAAAGCATTCTTTACTAATTCAGTTTTTGTGTAATTATAACCTAATCAATCTTATACAGACTTTTTGGCATCACTATTCTCTTATTGTTATAACATTTCATAATTCAGTCTAGCAGTAGCAATCTTAACAACAAAGTTTGGACACGTTCCAGGCAGAAGGGCAAGGGACAATTTCTACCAGATACATTTTACCATTACTTAATATTGCATGTAAGAGATACACTTAGAGAGAGAGAGATTTAGATTTCCCTTGGAGAAAACTCATAGGCATTATAATCATTAGCTAAATTTCCAGCAACTGCATTAGGGAATACATCATCATTTTGATTTCCCCAGAAAAAGCCTAAAATTCACAAAAATAGGAATCCAAGGCTCTTATTTTTACTCTGCTTCGAGAAGGATTTGGGACTGCAATTCAACAGTTATCAGCACACAAATAGAAATACAGTTTGTCGTCAGATATTTGGATATCCTGTGTTCAGGATCAGATGAGAAAATTCTAATCAGAATAGTTGATGAGAGATTGCAGAAAACTGAACTTGATTCAGACACCTGGAGGCCTCTCTGACCTTCTCTGGGGATTCAGCAGGGCAGAGAGGGATTATGAGCACATTCCAGATTAGCACATCTCACCCTGCATCTCTGTCTCTAGCACATAACACAGTAATTCAGATTAAGCCTCGAGCAGGGAGCAGAAAGGACTGTTTCCTCACATTGTATGCTAGTAATTTAAACAAAAAAAATAATAAAAGTCTCAGCGGTTGGGCAGACTTGACATATTTGCTTGAAGATGATATCCAGGAGGATTTTTTTTTTCTACTTCTATTGAAAAATCATGTATAAGATTAAATGTGCTTATTACAAATCCTGTGATACTGTACAAATATCAGGGCCTTTTGTACATTTTCCATAAGCAGTGACATTACTGACTGAAGCTGAGTGTTCTGAAAACTTACAGTGTATAAAGTTAGGATTCCATTACACATTGCACCATAATTCCATTTGATCTTTCAGCCACAACCCCCTGCAATCAGTTCCAGGGCAGAAACACGCAGGTAGATAGCAGCAGAGGGACTTTTCATCTTTTTCATTTCAGGAACATCATCAAAGCTGCTCCTTTTGAACCACCTTCCTCTGGAAACGTGTGAGGGGATCCCGTGAAGGGCTCGGGGAGCTCCCACGAGTGGATTCCTTGCCTGTATCCACCCAAAGTGTCCTTCCACACCTGGAAATATCCTTATCATCAGCTCTAGGAAGCATTATCACCTCTGGTGTTGGAGTCAGGAAAAGCTTGGGAACTTTTCCTGCTCCTCTGGGTGTTTGTTTTACCCTCAGAGCTCCTCAAAAAATGCTTGGCCTGTGAACCAAGCTCACGGGAGCATTTACCCCAATTCTGGGCAAGCTGAGAGCACCAAAGGAATGAGGAGATGTTGTTTAGTGCACCACAGAGTGTGTAGTTGTGGTTTTTAGGTTTTGCTATATATATTACACAGAGCCATCATGGAGATTCTAGGGTGTTGGCTTCTTCTTCTTCATCTTCTTCTCTCTTCTCCTTCTCTTCCTTTCCCTCTGACATGAGTTCCTGTGGTTTGTTAATTGGTAGATAGAATTTAGTGTAGAGGAGACATGTCAATGAGGTTGATATTCACTGGTTTTGGGAACAAAATAAGATAGGTAAAGTTTTCTAACTGGTTGACAATAGATATAAAAGCTACCTGCTTTGGGTAGCCATTGCCATTCTGCCCTCGTGTTCCTGGAGGTCACAGCACAGTCTGTGCCTCCGAAACTCTGATAAGAAAGAAAAATAAACAAGCTTTGAAACAGCAGAAAGAAGCTTAATTTCATCTTTTCGGGACATGGGACAGTGAAATAAGGAACACAGCCGGGCCAGGAGTCAGGGCCCAGGGAAGAACATCTCTCCCCTGACACTGGTAGCTGGAATCCTCACAGGCCAGCCAGGGAAAAGTTGCATCTTTTCCCAAGGAGCTGCAGGGCTGCTCCGAGGTGATTGTTCATCACTGGGAAGGGTTTGTTTTGCAAGCACTGTTCAGGCAGGGATTCATCAATCCTGTGCATATTAGGTTCAGAAAATCCCCTCCTCACCAGGGAGTGCTCAGTGCAACTAGACAAACACAGATGCTTCCCAGAAATCCCCAAACACTCCGGCGTTCAAAGACTCGCATTTTTCAAATCGACTGCGCTAATCTCTGCTGTCCAATGGGTTAGGGCTTGTCTTTAGCAGGAGCAGTTATGTTTAGGTGTAATTGAAAATTATGGTTATCTCTGCTATTTATCTCTGCCACTGAACTGGTCCTGTCACTGCTTCCAAGGAAAAGGTTGGAAAATTACAAAGGAGCAGCGTGATTTGAAAAAGAAAAAAAAAGTCTGAAGATGCAACAGAGAGAGAACTGTGTTCAGTCTTATAACAATTACCCAAATTCCTCCTGCTAGGCAATCCTCAGAGATTGTAATTGTCATTCCTTGTCTTCACTATGGTATTTTGATCTAAACTTACATTCTATTCTTCTCCCTCTATGTGGCTAAATTCCATTCTTCTCCCTGTTTGTGGCCTGGGGATTTTCAATGGTTCTTGAGATGTCAAGGAACTAAAAACTTGTCCATTTTTAATTCTGACCAGCCGAGGCTCAAAAGAAACCATATGGCAACAGTGAGGAGCTACCTTTCCTTGCCTCTGAGGACTCAAAGGCTCTGCTGGGAGTTATAAAAGACTGCTGAGAGTTATTTTCCAGGTCAGAATTTTCTCATGGAAATGTAACTAACTGAACTTAACATTAAGTAAAAACAGATGAAATGATTCTTAGGTCAGGTTTTAAAAAAAAAACCTTCTTATTTTGATCAAAGTGTTATAATAGTTATTACCTGTGCGTTGCAGCACACCTGGAGATTGGAAACTTCGGAATTCTTTCACAGCCATGCCCTCCCTGCTGCCATGGGGATGCAAGAGCCTGTAACCTATTTACCCCATTCTGTTAGAAGGTATGAATTGAGCCTGCATGGATTTTTTCTTCCCCATTAATGGCTCTGGCTTTTATTTCGTTACTCTCTTGGTTTGAATAAACAGTTTGATCAGGCAGTTTGGAGCACGCCTGTGGAAGCCTGGGCAGTGAGGGGTTAATGTTAAAACTGGACCTGGATGTCTGGATGTCCAGGTCCAGCACGGAAAGGAAGAACCTTTCTGGAGCCAATTTTCCTCTTCAGAACAGTGCCAGAGCAGAAGTGGGGTCAAGGAGTGGGCAACACAAATAGAGAGGGATGGAGGCCACCAAAAAACCCTCAAAGCTCCCCAGCCCATTCCCAGAAAGATCCAGAACAAAGTGCAGACACAAATTCATTGACACCAGGGTGAAAATCTCCATCCCAGGGTATGGAACACTCACCTACAAGAGTCCCCACAAAACCTGGGTGGTGCCCAGGACCCTGCACACACTGCAGCTGCACTGGTGCTGCCCCAGGACTGGTGATCTCCTCACCTCCCCAATCTCATCTCCCACTCTCCTTATCTCTTTTAGATTATTCTTTCATTTCTCTTACAAGTGGAAAATAGGGACAAAGCATAACAATTTTCATGCCACGTGTGTCATTTGGTAATAATACCTTTTTAGCTTTTTTTTTTTTTTTTACTCTTTTGGCTTTTTGCCCTTCTTTTTCACCCACAGATATCTCCAAATTTTGGCTGCTGTTTTCCATGTGGGCATGGGACGTGGCACAGGCCACAGCCACTGCACTGAACAGCACAGCCCAGCAAAAGAAGAACAGGAAGGGTAAGTAAATAGTTGCATTCTGAAGAGATGTGCAGGTATCACTGCATATTGAAAGAGGTGCACAGATCCCGAGTTATTGAATGCCAGGTGCTTTGAACCCTAAAAAGCACAGTGCACCATGAATTTGCAGCAGTTTGGAAAGGTGCTTGTGAATCTGGAAAAAAAACAGCAGAAGACTAATTTCTTACTGGCTGCTCTGTAATCATGTCTCACATGAACAAAGGAATGGCCTAGTGTTAGTTGTGGGATAACAGAATCCACTGAGCTCTGTTTTGGCTTCAGGCATGTGCTTGTGGTTTCCAGCTAATCCCCTGATCACTGATGTGAAAATTGCTGGGGATATATCCAGACAGGATGGCTCAGATCCTCAACACCACCTCACTGTCTTGGATTTCAAAGAACAAGCACAGCTTGAAGAATAAACAATTAACATTAATGTTATATATTTAATTTAATTTAGAATAATAGAGTGATATCTTTATAAGATACTTAATGAAGATGTAAGGAACTTAAAGAAAAGGAGAAACAAATGAGGATTTGTTCCACTCAGCACAGAAAACTGTCACTACTCAGAGGCCAAAAAGAGGAAATTTTAAAAGAAACTGTAGAATGAATAGCAGAAGTGCCACTAACAGAAGGTCCACAGCAACCAGTAATCAATCTGCTCTCCTGCATGGCAGTGTAAATTAGGAGTTCTTGCACAGAATTCCACAGTTTGAGCTGCATAAGACCAGTGTGAGAACAAATGAAATTAAAAATCAGGGTAAAATCAGACAAAATAGCTTGTGCAGTATAAGAGGCATGCATGAAAGACTGAAATACCTTAACCTGGCAACAGAGAAGAAATACAATAATGTAAAATAGGAAAAGAGATAATGTAATGTGAAAGATGATGAAAAGAGCCCAGACTCGTGGCAGCAATTGAACATTCCCCAAGTTCCACAAATACTGGAATGCAGATAATTTAAAACACAACCTGATAAAGGGAAGTTTCCTAAGTCTCCTATCCAGCCAAATAAAACTGCTTTGATTACACAGGGATTTGTGTAACAGAATATATGCAATGCATGGATCTGCATTTATCTGTTCCTGGGCACCTGTGGGACATTTTCAACTGTGCATTGGAAAAGTTTTCATGGTCAAATCTCCACACTCACCAGACAAAAAGCAAGTGAAAAGCAAAACATGCACCTGGACTTCCCCAGAAGAAAGACTGAGCAGAGCAGATTGCCCAGGGCCCTACCTGGGCACCTCTGGAGCTCATCCAAAGGAAGGAGATCCTGCAAACTCCTAGGGAAACTTATTCCAGTGGCAGATCACATCCACAGGACAATCTTTTCTTATGTTTAAGTAAGAATAGCTTCAGGAAGCACAGCAGCACCTGGTTGATTAAATGCAGCTCACTTCTTAAGCTTAGTTTCCTTCTCTGAATTCTCTCTTGCCTCCAATGCACTCAGTAAATGTGGAAACCATTTCAAAGCACCATATGCTGGTGTTTTCTAAACTATCATTTCCTGCAAATTGCCATTTCATAGAAATTTAGGTGAAAATGCTTTTGTTCTTCTTTGGATGAAAACTCATTTAGGAAGATGAATAAATTCCCTGAACATGCAATTCCTGACATTTGGCTATCTCTAGCAGAAGATAAAACTAGCAAGTCAAGCTCATGATTTTCTACTAATTTACCTCATGTACAGCACATATTCTTCAACATCTATGCTTAAAAAATTAATGTACCTTTGAGAGCCATCATTATTGTTATACCATAAACAAGTTCTTTTGTTGGAAATGGTAATCTTCAGAATCTCTCTCCTAAGAAAATTAATTTTAAAGCTAAATACTCTGGGAAAAAAATTGATTCATTGTTCTTTTGTCATAGGGCTTTCAGATAAAGCAGCCCCAGATTAATGAAACAAGTTCCTAATTTTTGATAATTTGATTTCTTAATTGAATTAATTAACTGGGCTGTTCAAAGTTTTACAAGTAAGCTTCAGTTTTACAGTAGTTTTTTGAGCAGGAATCAGAGCCAGATTTTCAGATGCACCAATCCACCTCACTCACTCCGAGTGAGCACTTCAGGAAGTCAGGGCCAGCCACCACCAGCCAGAGTGGGGCTTTAACTAAGCAGCAAGAAGGGAACAAGAGTAGAAAAACAGGAGGAGGTTAAAGGATCACAAAGATCACACCCCGTGGGACCCCAGATAGGCCATGACACACTTGCTTCGAGATTCTGGAAAGCATTTAATGGTAAAATAGATCTGTGAACACCAGGGACACTTTTTTTCTTACTGGACCAAGGAAGCTCTGATTCACAAAGAGAGACCATCTCCAGGAGTTACTCCTTCTCACTTTGTGCCAAAAGGATGTTATCTTGTTCTTGCCCACCATAGGATAACACCCTGGGCCACAATGTTGTTAGGGTGAAACATTCCCCCCAAAAGTGCAGATGAGTCCTTCAGCTCTCCTTCACAAAGGAGCAGAAAAGAACAAAAGAGCACGAGATAAATCATGTCCAAAAATCAGATTAAGCCTGGTGATACAGTGCTATCAGGGCCTGGCAATTCCATTTCAGGGTTGCTCCTACCTTGGTTATCTGCTCATCAATGCAGAAGAGAGTCTTGCAATCTCTGCCTTTCATTAGTTCATCTCTTTGTTCATCATCACAGTTTTACTAAAGAATTGTCTCTAAATAATATGGAGAAATAATTTTTAGAGTGTTTGTAATTAGAGAACTATAAATACACCGGACCTGATCAAAGCCACTCTGTACTCACAAGCAAAAATATCTTTGATTTCAGGGCCCTTCGGTAGAGGCTTCAAACCCTGACCCCTGACCTGCTCCAAATGGGAAATAACCCAGTTGCAACTGAGGACAGGTTTTTAGAGTAACTTGGTTGTGCTCCAGTCTATTGCTATTTAAACCTTTATTCCTGACTACCTAAGCTGTTTGAAAATCAAATTTAAACATAAAAATTGCACTCCCATAGGATGGAAGAGAATTAATGATTGAAGCAGTTGTCCGAGATAAGACAATCAATGATTCTGTGTGGCTGCAATAGCTGAGCCACGAACCTCAGACCCACAACAATATTTAGTGCTGTCTTTTGCCATATATTCTGATATTCTATAAATTTTGAATTGTGCTCCATAATATGTTTATATGTATATAAATATTTCTGGCTCCCAGCCTCTGGCTCAGAAGCTGGTTCCTTGAAAGCTGGCCTGGAGTATTTTTGGCTCACAGATAATGTGAAGAACCACCAGAATAACTGTGCTTTTAATGATCATCTGCTGAATTACAATTTCTCAAGAAACATGGTATAGAAAATCCTACTACAAAATTCCACAGGTGATACATTTAATCCAGAAAGACTGAATTACATATTAGAGCAAGACCTGACGGTTTGAAAGAACTCACTGATTTTCAGCTCTATATTCTTAGCACAAACACTTAGAATCTGAGAATGGTTTCAGATGAGAGGAGCTTTCAAAGACTAATTTAAATGTTTGGTGGGATGGTGATGTAATTTGATAATACAAGTTTTTGTTTGCTTTTTTAATCACTTTTTAATTGCACTGCATTCTTCTCTTTGATAGATAAATTTGCATTATGGAACACTGTAGAACGAGAAAGCCGAATGTTATTAGTTTTCTATGAATTAATATATTTTACTTCTAATTTCACTCAACTGCTCATTTCCTACAAAATCATATTCATTGCTGCTGACTCACCCCACTCAGTGAGGTGAGATGAACAGGATTCACAACTTACATTAAGATACATGGCTTTTAAATTTTACTATTTAAATAGTTTTACATATTAGAAAGTATCCTTCATTTCTCTCAATTAATGAGAAAATTGCAGTACACACTTCTGTGTGTCCTCTACCAGAGCATCCAACAAATATTACTTTCACATTTGCTAGGTCTGGATTATTGCAGATTTTTCTCTTTAGTTGTCTACCATTTACCAAACCACAAAACCAAGAGTGATTTTTGGGAGGTAAGTATGAAATATTCGAAGTCTGAGGTTTTAATCACTGAGTCAGTTGCCTTAAGGTAAACATTTCCATAATGAAAAAACAAGCTGTTTTCTTCCAACTATGATTATTTCAAATATAGCTGGTTCCAAATATAACTGGTTTCCACAGAACATGATCTCTTTGGACAAAAAGGAGAAGCACATGAGCAGGAAGAGCAGTGCCACTGAGAGGTGCAGTCATTAAAACTGCTGAGAGCTTGAAGGATCCTCTAGGACAAAGACAGCCAAATGGGGCTCAGATAAATTATTCTCCAAAATCCATCGGAGATTTGCACCTGAGGGAAGAAGTCCTTTCATTCCAAGGGGAGCTCAGCAATACAGCAATAAACAGGAGGTGGATTTAACCTGCAGAACAGGACAGGGACCAAGGCAGGGAGTTAATATAGACATGAACTAAATATTGGCAGTTCTGTTTAGTTTGCACTAAGAAGAGTTATCCAGGAAAATGTTTGTTTGGTTTGTTGGAGGGGTGTTTTTTTTGTTGTTAAATACCATTAAAGTGGTAAACACTTTGCCCCTACGTCAAAGGGGGAAAAGTTGTTTCCATTACAAATATGAACTCTGCTCCCCTGACTGTGACCTTACAGAGCAGCTTTTGTACCAGAGCTCCTCACACCTCCTGCTAGAAGACGACAAAATGCCTTTTATTATGTTTTCATGGACAATGACAACTCATATTACAAACTTTTGCTGCAATATTTGCATTCACGCAATTCTTTTGTTCTGAGCTGCCTTGTTTTGATATTGTAAAAAGCCTCATTTTCACTCACCTGAATGTCTTTCGCAGTGCAGATGAAGGTCAGTGCTTTTATAAGCTTTCCTCCTCTGTAAGCCCATAATACTCTTATGACATTAAGGTATGTACTTAAAGACTTGATTGCTGGCTTTCATTTACTTAATATCTTGGCAAGTTTGCAGTACTGCCACGAAATCTGTTTAGTAGCAAAGCACACAACTGTTCTGCTTTTTAAGCTAGGCTTATTTATATAAATTTATTCCATAGCCTGCTCATCTTATTTTAATGGCCAGATGTTCTTTTCTCTTCACTTCTTAATAAACAAATACCCTTAACTAACCAGACATTCTCAAAGTTCTTGTTCCTAATGGCTTTGATATTTCCAACTTTTTTTTTTCCCCCTCCTTTTTGGCTATTTTCTTCTATGAAGAGTTAAGGGCACTAAAGGCATTTCCAGCATAAAAATATTTGTTTGTGAGTGAACGACAGAAGTGTATCAAGCTCCTGCCCTCAGAAGTAGTTTACTTCAATATCTAACTGCAAGCTCACCACTTTTTCTAAAGTGAGCCTGACATCTGTTTTTGTTTACCATTTGGTAATGACACGAATTCATACTAAGGGGATGAAATAAAATTTGAATATAAGTATTCCCTTAGATGCACTGGATGGAGAATACAGCGTTTTCAAGACTCTCTTCATCTCCTAACAGTGTACGTGGAGGCTGCATGATGGCTTGGTTGTTTTAAAAACAACAGTTGGATTTGCTGTTGGTTTACAGAAACAATGCTGTGGAAAACATTTCATATTTAAAAAAAATAAACAAACAAACAAAAAAAACCCACCAACAAAACCCCTTCACATAACAAAAACAAAGAAATAGCTTTGCACTTCTAGTGCAGCGTTTTTGACCAGTTCTAGTTCTGAATGTAAGCATTCTTTTAAGGATAAGCAAATTGTTCTGCTCATTATCAAGGTCAGGCTAAACCCCACTGTAACAGGAAAGAGATAATGCCCATGTAAAATACAATGACAAGAGCACAGACTCATGTCAGTAATTGAGTTTCGTGAACTTGTTATCACAAATGTATTGTCAAGATCCCAAATAAAATAGATTAGAAATATTCCAGGACTATATTAGATCCTGTATTAAGTAATTGTGTAACCCAGGGTGTGTTCTCCTTTCCTCTAAGTTATTTGCTAGTGGCACTACTCTGTGCCATGTGTATGTGAGTGACTGAGGCTGGGGTCATTTGCAAAGATTTTCTTCCCAGCCTGGCCATTCTGCCTCTGAGAAGCCTCCAGCCATTAATACTTACAATGAGAGTTAAAATTATCTATAAGATTTAGGTTACAGCACTTTAGTTCCGTCCAAATGGCACTGTCAGAAACAGTCTGTGTTTTGCTGAATTATGGAAATTTACCACTGACAACGCATTTGTAAAGTTCCTTAAGACAACTCTATTGTGTTCTGATTTATATAGAATTAAAATGGAAATTGAACCACCAACAAAAACTGATTTTATTTAGCATGATTCCTCCTGTCTGCTGGAGTCCAGGAAAAACCTGGGGACTTTTCCTGCTCCTCNTGGTTGATAATAGATATAAAAGCTACCTGCTTTGGGTAGCCATTGCCATTCTGCCCTCGTGTTCCTGGAGGTCACAGCACAGTCTGTGCCTCCGAGACTTTGATTAGAAAGAAAAATAATCAAGGTTTGAAACAGCAGAAAGAAGCCTCATTTCATCTTTTCGGGACATTGAAATATGGAACACAGCCAGGACAGGAGTCAGGGTCCAAGGAACACCCTGACACCTGTCCTATTCTACTTGCACATGAACAGTGAATAATTTTAAAAATATCACCTAGACAGAGCTGCCTTAATGTGTCCCAGCCTTGCAGGACCACAAACCATTCCTAAAGCGTGGTTTGCACAGATCACATGTGGTCCTGGGGCAGCAGCAGCAGCAGCGAGTGCCAGCTGCAAGTCCCAGCTCTAACAGCTCGGGCAGGATCCCAGACAATGGAATTGCTCATCCTTTGAGGCAGGAGGCTGCCAGCAGCTCGGGCAGCGACATCCCCACAGCTCGAGCTGCTGGTGAGGCAGAGCTGAGCCCCACGAGGTGCCACTCACCCTTCCTTTCATCCCCTCTGGCTGCGGCGAGGAGCGAAAGGGAGGAGGAGAGCGAGGAGGTAACAAACCCCATGCAAAAACGGCGAGGGCAATCTGCTAGCATTCTAACGCTTTCCACGTCAGAAATAGGAGGCATTGTGTGCTGTTCAAAGGTGCTGATCACACAGCCCTGGGAATCAAAGCCACTGATGTGCTTGGAAGGTATTAAACGCCCAGTTAAAATAGAATTTCCAAGTGTCTTTTGGTGCCTGAGCATCAGAGAGTGTCGGCTGAAGCGCAGAGTAGAGCCCCTGAAATTAATAACTTTCCTTAACCAGAAGATCTCAGTGTTGCAGATCCTGATTAATGACTTTTGGAATGGACAACTCAGAAAATTGTTCAGTGCAAAACGAGTTTAGATGAGTTAAACTCGGGCTGAGGAAGTGAAGAGGGTTTGGATTGCCTGTAATTGGTAAAGGGGCTACCATGGCATCACCTCACACCAAGGAGGGCACAGCACCCAGGATTTGCTCTAAATTACGTCCTTGAAACCTCTGAGGGAATATGAAGAAGAAAACATCAGGGAAGACAGAAAAAAGAATTAATCTATTGGATTCTTTCTTTCTTTTTGACAGACATATTTAAGGAAAGGAAAGACTAACTTTAATATTATGCAAAAAAGTAAGAGAAGGATATTGCAATCATAGAGGACCTCAAGCACTGATTTAATTCTCAACTGTAATTCTAATTACAGACTTTATAAATTAGTTTTGATTCTTCCTGAAAAGTTCTTCATGGACTGTGTTCTGAGGTAATAATATCTGATGTAATTTATAGTGTTAGGAAAATTCTTTTACAAGTCTCATATGATTGCCTTCAGTGAGAGTAATTATTCCCTTCTAAATTTTTGATTTACAGGTCTTGTTTCAAATGAAGGCTAAAAGGTTAAGGCGAGGGCTGAGATGATTCTGTCTCTCTTGGACAAAAGGGAAATGCTCTTTTAGCCCTACTGAAATAATCTTGGATTCTCATAGGGAAGAAGCCCTTTCTTAGTTAGATTTTAGAATTTCCTGGCTTTGCTTCAGGAGAAGAAGATTTCCACAATTTGTTGATTGTCTCAAGGTTTGAATTGGTAAATCCAATAGTTAGATTATGATTGTAAGAAAAGTAGGACAAAAATCATAAATTATTATAATGGTTTGGGTTGGAAGGGACCTTAAATATCTTGTACCATCCCCTGCCATGGGCAGGGACACCTTCCACTGTCCCAAGTTGCTCCAAGCCTGGTCCAGCCTGGCCTTGGACACTTCCAGGGGTCCAGGGGCAGCCACAGCTGCTCTGTGCCAGGGCCTCCCCACCCTCACAGGGAACAAATTATTTTGGTGATATCTAATCTAAATCTAACTTCTTTCTCTTTGAAGGCAATACCCCTTGTCCTTTCCCTACGTGACTCTGCAGAAAGTCCCTCTCCAGGTTTCCTGCAGGCCCTTTAGGTACTGAAAGGAGCCAGAAGGTGTTTCATGCTTGAGCCTTAAGGGAGTATTTAGGAGTTCCTGCTAAGATGACCACATTATTTAGATCCCTACAGACCTTTCCCCTGTTGACACTGGGAGATCCTCTAAAGCTTGGTCCCATTCGAGTCCTTTTCCCGGATCCCTGCCCTGCCCACCAGCCTGTCCCATTTTCCATGCTCTCCCTGAAAAGTGGGAGTTCAGTAATATGGATTTATGTGCTCCTTTATCTTCAAACTGCTGATGTTACTGGGAAAATACCAGAGCTAATTCTCTGCTTACACAAATTGTCCTTTTCATTCCTCTGCATCTAACTGATATGAATGTAATTAACTCCATTAACTTGCACGGTCATATTCTCTCCCCTCCCCCCTTTTTTTTATTAACAGAAATGAAAAGGGATTTGGATCCCTGTTTCGTGAAGTCAGTGCTGCAGAGATTAGTGCTGGGGAAGGCACCTGCTCTAGGAATACACCTATTTACAGTGCTGTCCACACCAGGAGAGTCTGACACACACAGGCAATCCACAGTGCATTTTAATTTACATGAACCCTTGGTTTGGAGAGGATTTAGACTATCTCAGTGATGGCTGATTGACATAAAACTAAAAGGGAGAAAGAGTGGCTTTGCAAGTGGTTGTGAATATATTTAACTTGGTGGTGTACTGAGGGAATGAACGGACTGCCTCTCATGACCTGTGTGGAAAGGCAGCAGAATAAAAATGTGGCTCTGCACTTTGCCTTTCCTTTTTAATACCTGTCACGTCTCAGATTTGCCACCTTTAGATGAATTGCTGTTCCTCCCATGCATAGTGTGAATTGTTTGATGTATCTTTCAAGGAGCTGTTAAATCTGGGATACAGTAAAGTTGTGTAATTTATCCTGAGTCAGGGGTGACATTCCTCTCCACTGCACCCAGCAGCAGGACAGAGAGACACAAGATTTCCAGTTTTGTTTATTGTTGAGAAGAAGCATCTTGTTTCATTTATTTAGTTAGAATAAATTATTTTCTATTATAGACCCAACTATTTATTGTAGGTAGCAAAAAAAAAGAGAGGCGAACACCTATTGGATCTTGAGAGAAAATATGTCATCCATCCCTTTTTTTCTCATATTTACATGGATTCCACCTCTACACAAAAATGTATAAGGATGTGCTGGAATGCAGCTGTCTGTGAGGAAGGGTTCTCTACAGGGCAGCAATTTTATTGCCTTCAGACCAAATTCCAGTTGTGCATTGGCAGGAAATTCAAGAGAGAGAAAGAGACACCACAGCACCCAAGATTGTGACATATGGGTGTTCCAAACAAAATAGTCACTTCCATGGTAATTTTCTTTTAGTCTGCCCTTCAGACACTGTGCCCCTTGAAACAACAGTCCTTGTACAAGAGTTTGAGAGCAGCATCTAGAACAGTGTGCTGAGTTATTGATTTCTTTTTTGACATCTGTTAATATCTGTGACTGATAAGTGAAAACAGTTCTGGTATTAGGGGATGATTGTATATTGCCTATATACAGAGTTATTTTCTAGTGGTGGAACTAAATTCTATTTTGGTATACTATAAATCAAAATAAAATAAAGCTAGAAATTTCAAAACAGTCCATAACAAATCTGTAAGGATTATAAATAGATGAAGCTGACTGATAGCTGGTTGAATTCTCTTTACCTGACTCATCTATTTTTACTTTATATAAAAATATCCAAAGCGAAATAGGAGAGAGGGGATTTTTATCAAATTTAGAACATGATATATGGGACAGAGAGGTTCTATATGATACTTTCTTTGGCTATTATCAAATCCTGCAGAAAAAATAAAAAAATCCAGGGAGGGAAGGCTGCCCAGTCACTTCATGGGAACACAGAGGGATCGTGAGCGTTCATATTTAAAGAAATGTTGTTCAGTCCTCTCCTAACTCTCTCTCACAAGAGCTGAGACATGGCATTTATAGACAGAAAAGACAAGAATGGCCACGCTCAGGAGTCACCCCTGCAGGGCTGGCAGGAGCAGAGGAAGCTGCCCAGAACCACGGAGCTGTCCCAGTCCCACCAGTCCCACCAGTCCCACCCTTCTGTACCAGTCCCACACAGCTGCCCTGCCATGGGCCAGGTGTGAGGAGCAGTGGAAGAGCTTTGCCAAGCACACATCTAAGCTCTGACTAATTGTTTAAACAACTCTGTCACCTTCTCAGCATAGCTTGCTGGGTATGTCCTCTGACACAGCCAGTCTTTCTAAAAGCCTCAAAGTGAAAAATGCAGGATGTGCAATCCCTTCGATGTTAAAAGCTGTAGTTCTGAGCCTTTCATTAGTATACAGAAGGTGAGCCTTTAATTACTAATCTTTCACAGTCTGTAGCACCCGAGGGCTTCCAAACATCCTGGTGAAGGCAGGAAGGATATTTCAGACTTCATTCCAATTCCCTGAAACTTTTGTCAACAGCCTCATTGCAAATGGATAGTGCTCAGTGCTTCTCAGCTGTGGTGTCTCAGCTGCCAAACCAGTCCAGCCCTGAAAAAAAACCACCCTCATTAAAAGAGATGGGCATGAAATAAGGCTCAGCTTCAAAAACCCCTAAAACACTGCAATGTTGAAAGATGAATATAAACTTTGTGGGCTTTTCTATATCATAAAGACGTTTGGCCATAAAAAGTATTTCCTGTATGCTGTTGATGGCAAACAGGAGTGTAATTCTGGTGTGGAGGGTATGGATGAGGCTTGTGCCACCCTGGGGCTCCTGCCAGGGCTGCTCTGCACACACACACCCCAGGCACATCCTCTGGGGCTTGCTGAGACCTGCAGCGAGCCTTTCTGAAGGCTGATGGCAGATTTCTGTCACCAGAAGGAAATGCTCCTCAAAATTCAACAAATCACAACACAATGGCCTATTTTGCAGGCTGGCAGGAAGGATGTCCAAGCTCTTTGCTGCTGTGGCTGGGGCACTTTCACCTCCTGCTTCTCACCCTCCTTGGAGGTTGGGATTAGGGCATGATTACAAATCCCAGAGTAGGCTCAGACACACTTAGAGACAATCCTGCATAAGGCAGGGCAGGTTTCAGTGGCCAAGTGACAAATGAACCACCTAACTGTAATCAATGGCTATCCCTAGGAAAGACACCTTGGATGATTAAATGATATTTCTACTTCATTCCTAATTCAAAGCTGATTATTACGTGAGCAGTTACTCAAGCTATACTTCCCAATCTGAAAAATGAAGGTAACAAGGTGTGGGAAATGCAAAAGGTGAGAAGGCTTTTAGTTTGAGTGAGAAAAGCAGGTTTCAGAAATAAAGCAAGGATTTTAGGTTCAGCTGCAACTGCAAAAACCAGAATATAGAAGAAGATACAATAATCTAGACTGCAAGGATATTAGAACAAGGGTTAGTGTTCCTAGGTTTGGCTCAGAGAAGTCTTGGAGCTGCAGAAAATGTGCTTAGCAAAGACACTGAAGTTTTAAGCTCAATAATGAAATATTGTGTATTGTTATTACAAGCATACAAGAGAATATTGTCTGTAACAGGTGTATGTGTGCTTTTCAGTGACTGGTTAGAACACTTGTCTGTAAACTTTAGAAGCAAGCTATTGGTTGAAAAGCTTTTAAGAATGTTCTGTAACTAAGAAATCTTGGGTTGTCAGCAGTCATGAGCCATGTACATCTCTTGTGTACATGAGGCTGATGCCTGAATGAAATAATAAAAAGCTCATGGAACGTGTGCCTGAGCCCCTGTCCTGTTGAAAATGTGCTCTGACAATGAGGTTGAAAAGCTCTTTAACAATGCCAAGGAAGACACACACAAGTATGGCACCGAAACCATGAAAAAGGCATCTGTTCTGAGCTCTGTGTGTTAAACTGAGCGCTCAAAACACCTTTGCTCATTCATGTTGACTTCCAGTGTGAATCCTCAAAATCTTATCACACTGCAGCCATTCAGCAGAGACAAATCTCTGTCTTGTAAAAGCCATGGTATAGTGTGGCTGCATCAGAATTAGCTTCTATGGGCTTGTATAATGTTTTCTGACATTTTATGAAGCTGTGCTAATTAACAATGCAGAATATTGTAAAATCTGCTGGCAGAATTATTTTGAAATAGTTTATTTTTTACTTTTAACGCGAGTTAAATACTTCACAGGTGCATATGATGATGTCTGAAAATTTGTTTTTTTAAATTAATAGGAGAAAGAATTACATTGTATTGGACAGTCTCTAATGTCAATGAGCTGGCTGATAAAACACCATTGACACTGATAACAGCAGCAAACCATCATGTACTGTGCTTCATATTCAGTGTTCAGGGCGAACATGATCTGCAGCAGCTTTAAAGAGTAATTCTGATCTCTAGAGAGGAGTCTCAATGATCCCATTAACATTGATCATGTTTGAAGAAGTCTCAGGCATAATACATTATTAAAATGACCCTCTTTCTGTTTGTTTTTTTAATGGTTTGAAAAGAAACAAAGGAAATTAGATAGAAATGTCTCCATTAAAATAACGTAAGTGGTTAGTCTAAAACCCTCCAATGACAGGAAATCACAGGAAATCCAGAATTCAAAGTTGCTGCTGCCCCTGAGTGTCTCCAGACATCAGCTGAGCTTGTGTGCAATATTTTGCAGTATTGAATCCTGGCAGAAGTTCAGAAGAAGGTGACTGAAGGATGAGTCACCTCCTTCCTGCAGGTTATGTCCAAACCTTAATGCATTTTTTGTGTACCATACCAGTAACTCTCTCCTAGCTCTCAGTCCCTTGATGCATGGGATTGTTCACAGGAACTTCGAGTTCCATGAAAGAAAAAATAATTCTATGAGTAAAAGAATAGAAATTCTCAGGGGGTTTGATGGAAAGACTTTGTTTAGGATGCTTACCTCACAGGCTAGATGTAATGTTAATACAAAAATATCAAAAATCTGAAAACCAGGATATAGTACCTGACCAGACTTTTTTTTTTTTTTATGTAGAGGAAAATAATTGTAAGGCACCAGGTCAGCTATTTCTAAGTTTAAATCTATCTTCAGGATCCAGAGTAAATATTCAGCCAAAAATACACCTGTTCCAAGTTTTCCAATACGATGGTTTTTCAAGTACTCTAAAAGAAGGTGGAATTACCCATTTCCATGCCCAGACCCTTTCCACCATGCAGAAATAGGAGTTTGATGTGGAGGCACCGTGCAGAGATCAGAGCAGCAGTGGGCACTGAGGAGTGTTCATCTGTCAGAGGGAGCCATTCCCTAATTCCCTGTGCCTAGGAAACCTCTTTAACCCAGCCCAGAGGGACAGAGGCCTCGACTCCACACTCAGTGTGTGAATATAACAGAAAAGAAACCTTAAACACAAAGGATAGGAATTTCTATATATGCTCTGCCCCCACCCTGCTCAGCAAATATGTGTTAAAGTTCATTCCACTGAGCATCTGCTTCCCTCCCTGCTCATTCCACCCCTCACTCCCTCAAGGCAACACTTCCTTATCCACTGACTGACACCAAAAATCACCCCAAAACCAGAGTTATGTGCCTTGCCACTCCTCTAGGAACAGAACCTGTCACCTGGCACGTGTGCTTTTAAAGGAGAGTTGAATGTATCTATCACACAGACACCAAACCAGCAGAAAGCCCTTGCGGCCAGAGGAGCACAGAATTAATTGTGTCTGACAAATAATTATCCATACATTTCTGTTGCAGGTATACAGCAGAATTTCATGAACCATGAGGATATTTGCAAAGCACTTCAGAGCCCTTTTCCATGTAGGTGCAGGAGAACAGCAGTGAGTTCCTGTCAGTGCCAGGGCTGCTCTCAGGGAACGAGGTGGGAATCCAGGTTCAGAGGAGCCCTGGGAATCCTGCACTGAGCTGGAGCCACCTGAGCAGAGCCAGGTTGCTTTCACAAGCACCCATCCCCAAAAGCTGCTTCTGGAACAGGTACACGTTGTCTTTTTCAGGACAAAGGTGCCTGATGTGCTCTCACCGAACTGATCAGAGTTATTCAAGAGACAGTGCTCACATAGCAGGGCATAAAATCCACATGGAGAGGAAAAGTCTGAGGAAATCCTCTCCAAATGATTCTTCCCCTTGAAATTTAAAACATCTAGGGACTTGCAGCCAATGGAAAAACCTGCTTATTCTATTTTTATGGCCTGAGAAGGACAGAGCCCACAACACCACAACAAAGACTTGTATGCTGGGGTCACCAACTGGAACTGCAAAACAGACTGCAAAGTTTTCCGAGTGCTCCAAAGTAAAAGATCACTCTGGCATTGCTAATAGGTTTACTAAAGGAGTTTACTTAGCTGACAAATCAATACAAAACAACAGAAAAAATACCTTTTTCTTTTCTTTTACTAACAACAAACTTTCCTAGTGGGAATGCCACTACTCACAGAATTGTTTTTTGAGCAGAAACAGAAAGTTTTCTGAGCACAGCAAAGTCTTCAGTTCTCTTAAAAAATGATACTATAGGGAAAAGCATTCCTGCTTTGTTGTAACATATTTTCTTCTCTTTTTTTAAGGTGAACCTTCAAAAGATTTCCATCTAGCATTTCTTCTAATGTGTGCAGGCTAATCTAGTTGGTTTATGGTTCCTTGTTATATAAAGAGCAGGAAAATCTTATTTAATTTCCAATCAAGCATCAGTGATTTGGCTTTCATTTTTCACAGTACTCTGTTAAATGAAAAGCAGCTTATATATGGAATTATTCATGTGTACACTTTGATTTCGTATATGTGTATACAGGCACAGATACATCTCCATACATCCATATCTATATATGTGTGCATCTATATCTATGTATCCATATGTCTGTAATCAAAGAAATGTGGTTGTTAAAGTTTTCTTTCAGAGAACAACAGCAAAAACAGCAGGGGGCAAGCAGCAGCAGCAAAATGGGAAGAGCTTTAGAGTGAAGAGCAGGAAAAAGATCCCAAACACATTAGAAAGAGATTTGTGTAATAGTATTCCAGCATTAGGGAAATATCTGGTTATGTTGCCTTTTTTAGGTGCATCCCCAAGCAGTTGGTATCAATTACCACAGGCAGGTAAAATTCCAGTTCTTTGTGCAAGAACACAGATTTCATTCTTTAGGGAAGATCTTGTCTACTTACACCCACCAACAATATTTTTTTTTTTTTTTAATAAAAGGAAATTCAGTTCCTTTTTGAAAATGCAATTCAAACCTAAGTACTTTTATTGATAAGTAGTTTTATGTCTGTTGTGTTCATATTACACTACATGCTACAAATAGCAGACGCTTCCTTTAGGAAAACCCAAACCCTGTATCCAGCTGAATCCTAGCAGGAATTAGAACTGTATGCACTGAAATCCAATGAAATCCAGATGCCAGAGATAATGGCAAAGATATTTGTACTGGTGCTGACTTCAAACAACTTGATTTAAAAAGAAAAAAAAAAGGTTTGTTGTGTCCTATTGAATATTAAATATTTTTGTGACTGTTTTCTCTACGAACCTGCTAGGAGCTGTGGACACAGCTCAAGGACAGCAGCCTTGCCTCTCTCATGAGGAGAGAAAGGATAAATAGAGGGATGGGTGGCATGGATCACTGGTGCCTGAGTGTTCTGGGAAGGTGCATCAGTTCAGGGAAGGGGACTGCTCTGCCCTGGCAGCTCCCACATTTATCTGGGAGGTTTTTCCCTTTCTCTGCTCTTCTCTCTCCATCAGCCCACCACAGAACCTTCCTGTCCATTTCAGAATTGAGAGACAGCTCTGTTAATAAGTTGTAAACCCCTTTCTGTTTAAAGGCAGACTAAGTACTCCAAGTCCACACATCTATTTGGAATTTCCTGACATTTGATATTTGCTCTGGAGTTCAGCAAGATTAACATTTCAAGGTCAAAGTCATTCAAGTCCTCAGAAAGTAATGCTTGTAATAAATTCCATACCTGCCTTTATGCTGGCAGATGTTAATTATGTCTTTTCTACAGCACCAGATAGCTGAACAGAACTAGAGCTTTTTATAAATGGTCTTGATCATTCAACACCTACCCAATTAATTTTAAATATGGACAATAATGCTTTAAAAGGAATTCAGTTCCTTAGAGAGCTTCTATGGTCTGGGTAATGCTGCTTGCCCATCTCCCAACTGCCAAAGTGGTTCTTGTTTGCTGATGAAGAAGAAAAAAATCTGAGCATTGAAAAGAACCCCTAGTTTAGCATCAAAACCACTTATTTTGCTTGGGTGGGGGTGATGGATTCCCCTCTGCTGAATTTGAGTCAGAACTTAGGAGGAGGAAAATGTGGAGAAAAGCATAGCAAAGCATCCTCATCAAAGTTTTTCAAAAACTTGAAAACACACATGCACACATACCCATGGAGGCTGGAAAGGTGCTGCTCTACAGAAGCTTAAAATAATCAAACAATCCAAGGCAGAGATGACAATTTCTTTTTTCCCCCTCATCCTTATCCATACAGCCCTATCCCTGTCCCAGTCCTGCCACCAAGACGTATTTGGATCCACCACTAACTGGTTCAGAGAGCTGAACAACTCCCAAAAAATGATGGGAGGAGGCAGTTGCCTGTCTGAGCCAGTGGAAGTTCAAGGTTAACAGAGGAAAAGGAACAGAACCACAGCATCTCAGAGTTGAGCCAGGTTTCTGTCTTTGTTTAGAGCCTCCTTCCAGTCCTACAACAATTACAAGAGTGCTGAAGCCTGGAACTGATTGCTGACCTTTGCTTGGACATTTGGTGGATACACAGCTTGTGCTACTTTAATTAAATATAGAGCTGATAGCCTGGACCAGTGGTCAGAAACTCATTAAAGTAATGAGAATGCCTGTGCAGCTACCTTTCAGGCTATCTCTGTAAACTCTTCAGGCAATATTAGAGATTGCAGGGTTGAGAACAGGTCCAAAAATCTACTAGAGGAATAAATGATGATGGGGACTCATTATCAGATGAGAGAAATTAATCCAGATGGCTGGGAACACGGATAGGGCAAGTTCGTCCTAGTTCTGTTTATTTCAACTGAAATTTTTCCATCCCTGGCATATCAGGGAACGGAGAGAATGTTTGCATAAAATTCTTATTTATAGATAGCCCTGAAATGCCCAGGGAAAGCATCTGATTCTCAGACATTAAGATTTAATTACATTTTAAATTCAGTTAATAAGATGGAAAAGTCTGAAAGATTAGATATGAATCTACATCTGAACTTTTCTCAAGCCTCTCTTCCTGAAGTGCCTGTAAAGAGAGGTTCCCCCAAGATGAACACCTCGAGTATCCCTTCCCTCACATTGCCTCTGTCAGATCTCTGCTCAAAACCTCCAAAAGCCAAGCAAACCCACAGAGCCAGAGCTGTGGGACTTCAAAAATCCGAGAAGGTGTCTCTACAGGATTGCTTTGTAACACCGAGCACAGGCACTTGCTAAACTCACAATGGAACTGGTTTGATTGGAAGAAATTGCCAGCAATCTCACAAAAGCCTTTGCATTATCATTTAAAATCATATTGGCAAAAAGGCTTTTGAGCTTCCTGTGCCTTAAATTTTCCAAACAAGAGCACACAGCTCATCAGTCCGAATGTAAAAAGTTTGCCTGGTTGATTTTATTTCCCTTGGCATCCTTCCCTTGTCTCTTGACAGAAGACAGCTCCATTGCTGTGCTGATAAAAGAGCAGCAGAGCTATAGGATACTGCCACCTCCATCAAAAATCACCTCCTTGTCAGAAATCTCTGTATTATTGCTGTAGCTGAGCATGGTTTTGGTGTAGATTCAAGGGAATGTGCTGCGACACAGCACCTGTGCTTGCGCTGGGCCTTTGCTCTGCTCGGGCTGGTAATTGTTTCAGGCACAGAACCCTTTTTTTGTCTGTTCTCTGCTTGTCAACGGCTCCGTGGGCAGGCTGTTGGGAAAACTGAGGCTTTGAGAGCCTGTTTTCGAGGTAATTAAAAGTAAAGATTTTTCCTCTTGTCTTTTTTGCTGCCCCAGGATTTTTTGCTGTCGAGCAGAAACTCCCTGTTGAAGCGAGCGGCGCTTCCGAGAATGACACCTCTGGTCAGCACAGCTGCACTTGTGCAGCACAGGTTTTGTTTTGCAGGGCTGTGTTTGGCCGACCGAGGATGAGACAACAATTAGAGTAAAGCCCTTGTAAAGTACCTGCATTCGGGCAGAGGCATTGTGCTCTTCTAAGAGCGCCTCAGAGAACGAGACGGCAGAACTGAGCTAAGATGTAAGCTCCTTTGAAATTCCCCCGTCACCAGTTGAGCTGTGCCCGCAGGTACCAGGGCTGCTGTCATCTAAATAACGCCACAGCGAGTCACAACAGCACAGCACAGCTCCTGTGGCAGAGGAACAGAGAAGGGAAAGAATTTCACCATGCTTCCTCCAGCAAGAGCAGTTTAAATTGGCCTGTTTTGGGCTGAAGCCCTGCCAAGAAGGACTTGAGGTGTGAGGCTGGACACTGAGGAAGGGGCTGTCAATGTCTAACTCATGTAAGCACAGTTAACTATTAGGAGACAGCAAATGTTGGTTCAGACAGCAAATGTTAATTACAGAAACCTCAGGAGCCAAATTTGCCCTAATCTTGTCAAGATAGAGGGGACAAGGATCACCTCAGAAATGGCTGAAACATTTCTCAAAGGACTACACGCCTCCCAAGGAGAAAGGTGAAAAGTGCATTGTGAGGAGGACTATTTATCTTCATCAGAAAGACCCCTGAGGAAGAGGAGAACTCTTTCCCAGTGCCACCACCAGAACACAGAGGGAATGCATGACACGTGTGCTAATGATATTAATGACTTCCAGGAAATAATTTCTGTAACCACGCCTGTCCCAAGGAATGTGATGAATATTCATAGTTTAACCCATAGTACTGTGTGTTTTTAGAGGAGCAATCCCCACACACCTGGCACCGAATAAAGCAAACACTCACTTCTCTGACTCTGACTCTGAAGCATCTCCTGGCCCAATTTGGGCTGATTCAACCCAGCCCAGCCCTGTGCCCCTGGCGTGGGCAGCAGGGGAGGGAGGATTCTGCCCCTCTGCCCCTGTGCTCAGGTGAGACCTCACCTGCAGAGCTGCTCCAGCCCTGGGGCTCAGCACGGGAAGGACCTGGAGCTGCTGCAGAGAGCCCAGAGGAGGCCACCGAGCTGCTCTTTACTATAGAAACAGGCTGGGAGAGATGGGATGTTCACCTGGAGAGATGGGATGTTCACCTGGAGAGATGGGATGTTCACCAGGAGAAGAGAAGGTTCAGGGTGACCTCATTCTGGCCTTCAGGTACCAAAGGGAGCCTGCAAGATGGAGAGAGGCAATTGAGAAGGGATGGAGTGCTGAGGGAGCAGCTTCAAACCAAAAGAGGCTTAGATCAGATATTGGGAAGGAATTCTTCCCTGTGAGGGTGGGCAGGCCCTGGCACAGGGTGCCCAGAGCAGCTGTGGCTGCCCCTGGATCCCTGGCAGTGCCCAAGGCCAAGCTGGACATTGGGGCTGGGAGCAGCCTGGCACAGTGGGAGGTGTCCCTGCCAGGGCAGGGGTGGCACTGGGTGGGCTTTGAGGTCCCTTTGAACCCAGGTCATTCTGGGATTCTCTGATGATACCATTCCTACCTCGATATACAAAGCATTGCCAAGATCTTTGCTGAGACAGTAGTACCTGAATAAAAATGTTATTAAAGAGGTAAACAGAAGCTATTAACTTTACTCTGCACAGCTCTTTTCAGGTTTTCCTTGAATCTTTAATCTTCTTTTTTTTTTCCCCTTCCTATCTTTTCTACTTTATATTATTCAGTAAAAAACTGGAGGTGACAAAATACAGCTGCAAATCTTCTCATGGCCTGGCCTCCCACCCTCCCCTCAGAACAGGGTCACCATCCAGCAGAAAAGGCACTCCAGAGTCACCTCCGGAACGTCTTCATTTGTAACTTTGGGAAATGAGGTCAAGAACAAGTTTTTCAAATTCAGAAATAATTTTTCAAATTATTGCGGCGAGGTTCAAGTGTGACACTTGGAGGTCAGTCAACAGGCTTAATAAGCACTGATCAGACATTGACATGCCAGACTGAAACCCATCTTTGGCTCCGTGAAATTAAGAATTTAAGGATTTGGGGAAACACTGACATAAAAATAATTTCTTTGAAAATGAGGAGAAGCACATTTGGTATTTTCAGCTTTACTTCTGTCACATAAAACATCTACAAAATAGTTTTATTTTTAAATTTTATGCCTTAATTTCCACTTTTTTTTTCTTTTCTTTTTTTTTCTTTTTTTTTTTTTTTTTTTTGGTAAGTATCAAGTAATTTTATACCAACGTGAGTAGGAGCACTCTGAATTAAAGGTCAAGGTATTTCATTACAGCCACCCCTTCGGAGCAGCAAGAAGGGAATATCTTTCAAACATCTTTCAAACTGTCTTTCAAGTGCTCTGTATTGCAAATGCCCTCTGTTGAACTTGTTTTGGTTTTGCTGGGCTTAGAGAAGCAGCAGGAAATTCTTGGAGAGTTGATCTGACAGAAATGTTTGTTATTGGCACATAGATCTACAGAAATTATTGCTTAGAAAAGCTGGAGCTATTTTTTTAGAGGAAAATGACAAACTGATGTTATTTGGCACATCCTTGCATTTACCTGATAAATTTAATTTTGGTGAATAAGCCATCTGTTATGTAAGTCCAAACAATAAAACAAATAAAAACTGATACATTATAAAGTTCCAATCTCAATTTGTATTATGTGCATGCAATATATGCATGTGGAATTAGGCATATTAGTCCTAAATTAACAAACAAAGAGCAAATGTTTAGAAAATAAAGATAGAAAGTAAATAATGTACAAAAGACTACTTATGGAGTGATTTGTAAAGTTAATTTCAGGAATCATACTGACTGCAAACCTTTTGAGAGCCAGGTTAATGCAGGATGGTACTCATGGATATGTATATAAATATATAGTTATATGAGTAAAAAATCAAAATAGTGTTGGAGTTTTTCCTGAAGTTAAACTGGTTTTTGTACTGTATTCAGTGATTGAACCTGAATAAAAAACCTAAGCAAAACAACAGCATTAACAGACTACATTTAATTTCAAATTAATCTGATTAACCATCATAATGACTTATAAGATTAAAGTTGTGTGCAAATTAAATACTACGATATGTGTTTTACTGTGCTATGGCATATTCTGTATTTATAAATAAGAACTCATGAAATAGCTTAGAAAAATTTAAAATATCTTTTTAAAGCATATATACGTCAATATACTAAAACATATGAATAACTAGTAGGAAAATCATAGACATTTAAAAAATGGAGTTTTAGAATATTTAAAGTTCCAGCTATTGCTCACAAGAATTCTCACTGAACATCAAACATTTTTGAAGCATTTCTAATTCTGGCAATTTTCCTTCATTAAAAAATGGACATGCCTTTGTGGAAAATGTCAGATTTCACCTCTAAATCATTCTACTGTCATAAGGGTTTTGATTCGCAGGAATATATAACAAATACTTGGAAAACTTCCATGGACTGGAGTGATGATGTCACTGTAAGAGCAGAACCAGGCAAGTGACACCACTCTAGAACAAAATGTGTGTTTTCAGCATCAGACTCACTTAACAGTTGACTTGATTTTAGTTAATGTTTAAAAGCAGAAGTGCATAACTTAATTACTGGCAAAATCGTTCTAAGGGGGGTAATGCTCAAAGCACCTTACAGTTATTTCAGTATTAGTAATTTTGATTGCATGTTGTATCTGTAACAGTTTAGTCCTCAGGCACTCATGTAAGTTCCTATATTTTCCTTGTAGATGAGCCTAAAATATCAGCGCCTAAGCCTGTCTTAAAAATCAACAGCTTGACTTTCAGAGACACTGAGTGAGGAAGCAGTGCAGTGAAAAATCAGTTCATTTGATCAGGTATGCAAACTCTAATCACTCATCCCAGGCTCTGCTGTGCCCTGTAAGACATCTCTCTTCCTTTAAAATTCATTCCAGCGCAAGCTGCATTGGTCAAACACGACACTCACGGTCTAAGGTGAGATATTTCTATACATCCATTTTAATTCCCATGCAATGAAGTATGAATCACCACAGAGCTCAGGCAGCTCTCAAGTGTTGATTGATCCATCTCCGAGAAGGGTACAACACACCCAGATATTGTAAATATCCATAAATCCATATATGTTCCCAGGCTTTGATAGCAGGTTGAGGCTGGAGGACATAATTTAGAATTTAGTGGCTAGGTGCTATGAAGTTTGCACAGAACATCTAATAAATAACATTTTCAAAAGTCTAAAAATATCAAGAATTAAGGGAAACAAGAAAAAGAGACAAATAACTGTCTCTGCCAAATATCAACTCCCTATTGCAAAAAATTAGCAGTGCCAAGTTTTCTCAAAGAAAGAAACCCTGTGGGTCCTTTCTGTTTCAGCTGCAGCAAAGAATGCTTTATTTCCTTCCCTCGTTCTGCTACATGGGCAGAGCATTTTAGATGCTTTCTGAAAACAAAATAAAATGGTAATATTTTCTTGACCTTGTTGTTTGATACAGAGAGTTGTATTCCAAATTATTGGGATTTTGCAAGTCAGGATACAGGTATGTATGAATAATGAACTGCCAGTCCTCAGAGCAACACTGGATGGTTCAGTGTAAGCATTTCATAGCCTGGCAAGCAAGATCATGTTTTGAGATCTTTAAATCCATATTCATTTTGGTTTTCAATTCACCATGTTTAGTTTTGCAAGTGCCTGAATATGAGTGAGATCTGCAGACAAAAGCAGCTGTGCATTGAGAGGGGTGTGATGCAACCTAGGCAGAAATACATGGGGAGTTCTGAGCCTCATCCTAAACTCCCTATTCCAGCAGTATTCCTAATGCCATCTGTTGTTGCATTTGAATTTTTCTAGTCTTCTAACGTTAGCTGATTAGTCTTTCCTTGTGCATCCAAAAGAATGGAAATGTCTCAAAATACATTTTTACAGTAGAGACTGCACTAAATGCAGAAAAAATGGCACAGAATCAGTTCATTCTAATGAATGGCAAAGGAGATAAAATAGCTAATTTGGATGTCTTAATTATTAAAATGTAATTAAATATTTGCACTCCAAATATTTAATATATCATTTAAATCTTTACAGTGTAATCCTATAAGTATCTATCCACCATGTTTCACTGTATATGGTTTATGGACATGCACAGATACACTTCTGGGGACAAATCAGGTATTTCTGTGTAGAGGCAAACACAAAACAGCTTGGCATCTAGACATACTCCAACAAAGAGAATGCAGCAATAACTTGCCTCAAGGCATCTCCACTTATCTTTGCCTGATGGTGGGGTCCAGCAGGACTGCCCTGGCAGTGTCCAGGCCCTTGTCCATCCCCAGAGCTCCATGGACAAGTGTCACTATAGGACACAAAATGAACAACACACACAGAGCGATTTTCTCAAGCAGAAAAAAGCACACAGTTTAATTTTACTTCGATATATATCGATTCCTGACAATGACCATGGATTGGAGGATGAGGTTGCCTCCTCTCCAGCTACACTGGTCAAACTAGAAGTTTACCAATTGTCTCCTCCTCAGGGAAGGAATGAAAAACAAAAGGAACAGTTAGAGAAACTTTGCTTTGTTTACATGAAATGCATGAGAAACCCTATTATAAAACATCAGAGGGCTGAAAGATCAGGGTGACAGACACAGCTCTGCAGGTGCCCTGCACAGCACAAGGCTCTGCCCAGCCTTGCAGTCATCACCCCTCCTGAGGAACAGGATGTATTAGCCTGAGAAAAGCACAGTACTGGTGCTTCCAGCTGTGCTGCCACTGCTCTCCTTTGAGAAAGGCTAAGGGGCTGCAGAAGCCGAGGGTGCGGAGCTGCTGTGTCCCCGTGGTGCTCACAGTGTCCATCAGGGCACTGCTCCACCTTCATCCCTTCCAGAAGCTGGGCTGTGCCTGCAGCTCCACTCTGGAGCTGACAGAAGTACTGAGGAGCTGCTTCTGTGCCCAGCAGCTACAAGTGTGCCCGGAGGAAAGAAAGTATGTGTGTGTCATACATCCTGAGAGAAGCAGTGAGGAAACACAGATCTAATTCTGGCCCGAAATTCCCTAAAAAAGAGAGCAGCGACCTTTGGGAATTGTGACCCTTGCACAAAGAGAATGGAAACGGAGCAGGAAACACTTGATTTAAAGATACCCAAAGTAAAAAAAAAAAAAAAAAAAACCAAAAACAAAAAGCTGCAAAACCAAAGTCCTACATGAAAACTGCAAAGGCACAGACAGAAGGGTGCTCTGGATTTTTCCAGTGTTTGCCACCCTTCATCCACTCCTGAAATTCCAGTAGGGTCTGCAGACTAAAGCATCACCTTTTCCCCTGGAATTCCTGGTTCTTGTGGCTGATTACTACAAGGAAATAGGAAGTTCAGGAATATTTTCCTTTGCCCGCAATGTTTTGAAAGTTGGAATTTGCATTTAGCATCTCTCTGCTGCAGAAAGCTAAACTTTTGACTATTTCTAATTATGGATGATTCATGTTGTAACACTGAGTGCCTTGGTAAAAGCATATGCCTACAGCATCAGGCACCTCCACCTGTGGATCAATTCTAATAAACATAAATATCCTTAAATAACCTTATCACCTGAAGGTAAATTAGACAAGAAGAGACAAACTTGTTTAACTGAACACTCCATCTTTGCCACCTGTGTACAATGTGCTCCTAGTATACAGGAGTGTAAAAGACAAGTTTTTAAAATTTATATCAGAGATTTATAGAAATTATAATTAAACTGTTACTAATAAACCTTTAAAAAAATTACATTATCAGCAATATTATGCTTATTTTCAAACAATGTAAATCAGCTGTGGAATTCCTTGAAATATAACTGTCCTGTATTTGTCTTCCTACTTTGAAAGAACCTAAAATGTATTCATATGGTAAAGCTTATTCAGGGATCATGCAAAAAAAAAATGCATTTTCTTGAAAGATCCATTTCAGCCTACTGCATACAGGTGTACTGAAGTTAGGCTATGCATATTAAACTTCCACGTAAAAAAAAATCAGAGAAAAATATTGCTGTCCCAGCAGTTTCTGCTATTTCCACAAGTAACTGAATGTGCAGATGCACAGGATACTTCAGCAGAAGCAGGATAAGGTTTGCATTATTCCTTTTACTCCCTGCTTCCTCTCATAGCTCTCAGCATACAGGTCTGATACTATACCTAAGAATGAGAGTAAAGAAAGAACTTTAGAAATTGTGCCAAATAACATTAATCCATTGAAAAGGCCATAAATTAATCCTCACTTTTTGGAGAGTAAAAGCTTGATATCTGTGAGCAAGTATTCTAGGAGCTCTTATTTCATTCCTGAATTGAGAAACCTTCATTAATTTGGGCCATTAATTGTGGAGATTCATTACTGGCATATTTTCATCATTTTAGTTTCCTTTTAATGTATTCTTAATGAAATGCTTCTATTTTCACACAGGCCTTCTATAGCAGCATTAACTTGGGCAGCTTTGCAAAAGCTGCACTGTGAAAAAGGCAGATGAATGAGCCATGAGCTTATCATAAACCACTATGATTTACTAATAATGCTGAGGCACTTTGCTATCAGGCACTGCGTAATAAAGGCTCTGGGTGTTAACTGTTTTCCATACTGTGACAATTCTGCCCTCTAAAATACAGGCATCTGTGAACTCCTGTCTTGGGAGGAGCCAATTCACCTCCTTGGTAGTAAATATTAGTTTGAGGTGCTCTTCCCCCAGCTCTGTTTTCCTTCCAAACCCCCACACAACTCCCACTGGCATTAATGGGATGTGAAATGTGCAGTACAGAGAGGAGAAAAGGGCTCCTGCAGTGGTGGGATCCAGGAAAACCTGGATGAGCAATATGTTAATTATCTGCGTGTTACAAACATTCATGAAATATGAAATAAATAATAGGAAAAAAAACTCTCACTGGCAAACATACAGCCAAATATCCACATGGATACAACATCCATGCTCAAAATGTGCATGGCCTCTTCAGGACCCAGAGATAAACACCTAACGTGGTTAATTGGACTGAAAACCCCAAATGATCTACGACAACTTCTTTCCTATTCTCTAAACCTTTCCCTGTATGCCTTTCTTAGGGTGATAAGCAAAAAAGAATTCAGATTTTATTGAGGGCCCTTTGTGCAAAGTTCTTGCTTGCAGGTGTGTAGCACTGCTGAGCTGCTTTTGCAGTGTGTGATCTCTATCCATTGACTTCCCAATCCATCTGACAAATCCATTTTCAATTAACAGAAAGTGCTTTTAAAATTAACTTTTTCTAATTTATGTAAAAATCATCAATTTATTTTCAATTTCAATTTCAAATTCTTGGTTTCATATTTCGATTAGAGAGAGAAATATAAAAAATCCTCATTGAAAACACCTCTGGCACTTCACTGTGATATGTTTTACAGACTTGTTTTTCCTCCCATAGGTCCGTTTTTAAGCATCAGGGTATGAATTGGATGGATGTTTTCAGAACCTGATTCTCTACACATTTTCTCAAGTCACCTTGGTGAAAGCCCACCAAAAGCAGCTGCAGCTACACAAGTGCTCCAGTGGTTGGTATTTGGAGCTGCATTCAGCAGCCCATTTCTAATCAGCACATTTTTAAAGCATTTTGCTTGTATCAATCACTTAATTACAACCCTAACATTAATTATACCTCAAATAGTTAGATTTGAGTGGCCTGCCCTTCAGCTTTGATTAAATTTTTCCCCAGAATAGAGGAAGGACAGAAAAAAGAGGGAAACTGTTTGTGTTTACTTAACTTTTGATTTCATTTCAAAGCCAGAAATATGCAGCTTGCTCTAATAGCAACCCAAATTTCTAGCAACAATTTGTCTTGCAACAAACAAGACTGGCAGGAACAACACAGTGCTAAATACAATTAATTGTTTTATGAAAGAAAAATATTTTTGGAATATTTTTGTGTTTCACCTTCGTGACATAACATTTCATAATGTTGTATTCCTTTTGGCACAAATGTCCTTAAATGTCACCAGCTCATTAGTACAAACATACTTACTCCTGCTTATAATTCCAGGTTACTTCTGATTAAAGTGCATTTTTAAAATGGTACATGTTCACTGAGGATTAATTAGCAGCAACTCCTTGAGGAGTTAATTTCTAAAAGCTAACCTACACCAGTATTTGCACATAACAATCACAGAGTTTAAATGATGAATTCCAAATTATTTGTAGTGCAACTTCACATAAGTCTAGGTTATTAATCTTTCCTAGCACCTTATTGAAAAATAAAGTGAGCTGTGTTCTGTGTCCTTACATAGAAAGTTCTGTGTACTTCCACAGAAAAGATAAAGTTGCCTAGAAAAAAATAAAGTTGCTTAAAAAAGACAATGGAGGATGGAAAGTTTGAATTTCAATGGAAGAGAGAAGACCACAACCTTCCCAAGAGGGAAGAGGAGGTGTGTGACTTTTTCTGCAAACACTTAACAGAAACTATGGCACTTAGGAACACTTATTTTGAATAGGGTGAAGAAAATCCAAATATTTCCCCCAAAACCTCCATGAGATGCATCAAAACTGATCTAAAGTTGCTTCAGAAGTTCTTATTTAACCTGGTTTTTTTTAAATATACATCCAACCTGAACTGCCAGAACTCCCTACAGCTAATGAAAGCCCTGGCGTCTTCCCAGACCGTTGGGCTGCACTTGTGACATTTCAATTCTGCAAGCACATTCATTCCCCTCCCAATATGATTTCAGTGATCTATATTTTTCCCCATATTGACAGAGTTGTTTATGGCACTCCTAAGGTATAGGCCTTGGGTCCCATTCTACATTTATCTGCTCCCATTAAGTGGTGTCATTAGAGACATTTCGACAGCTCTCTCGGCACTCCACAAGTGCTTGTGACATTAAGGCTTGAATGTCTTCAAATTTCCTACAGCTAAATGTTGACAAGCTTGAATTCTTATTTATTGGTTCCCTGCAGTAACAAACTGCATGTTCCTCTTTGACAGTTGCTTTCATGATGAGCTCTGTTCACAAAAGGCTGACGTTTTGAAACAACATTTGAGCAAACCCCTGCATTTTAAGGGCCAAATTTATTGCAGCACTAAAAAAACCTTAAAAAACACATCGATATAAAAGGATATAATGAGATGTTTAAATGTTATACGAATCATATGGGCTCATTTCAAGCAAGCAAGTTCAATCAGAAAAAAAAAGAAATCTGACTTTTGTTTGAATAGGGGATGAGGATAAAAGTATCCCCATAGCTGTATTGAAGGACAAGGCTCCCACAGTCACAAATTAGCAAATGAAGATCAGGATTTTATATCCCTGTCCTGTACCTATAGAAAACTCAGAGCTTCCAAATTATATTAGTTTCTGTGTTACTTCCTTCTGGATACATCCCACTAACAGCCAACTAAACAAGCTTAGCCAAGAGCCTGAGCTCAGGGATGCATTTTCCCTATTTTCTATTAAGTCAAATGTCTTAAACAATACAGAAGAAAGTGGAGTAGTAATTTATTTTGTTCAGCTGAAGGAAAGGAAACAAGATTCATTTAAGGCATCAGGTACAACTAATAATTATACATATGAAAAAAAAAAAAAAACCTAGAAAGAACTAAAGCCAAGTTATCACAAATTCAGAATCTCAGTGTTAAGCCAATATATGAAGTCAGCACATACAAAAACATAAATGTTCCCTAAGCAGGTCAGAGATTTTTAATATAGACAGTGTATTGGGAATATTTGTTTACACAGAGCCTACCAATCCGGTATATACCAGCAGATAAAATGTAATGATATTGCATTCACTGCTGTGTGCTAGAAACGTCCAAACATGGACTAAAAGGAACAGATAATCAGATGATAGTGCAAAAACTTTGTTGTGCATTCATTCACCCTTTGAACACGGCTGACACGAAGAGCTTCATATCCTGTGCTCACCCATTTCCTCAAGCCTTATGCTGCTGCACTCAATATTCAACCCCAAGTACCATTTTGCACTGGAAACATAAATCACTAAATCTACAGATGGCAAGGGCAAGAAACAAGGCACCCAGAAGCCAGAATAAGTAATTCACAGAAGCCACAAGGCCGAGGTAGGAATGTGTTCTCCTTATTTTCCGTGCTGCAATACTTTTCCAAAGGTTCAGAAACAGGTATTTACAAACAGGAGTCAAGTGACTTGACTCTCAGAGCCATTTTTTCCTGTGGTATCAGCAGGATAACATTGATTTATTTGGGGACAAGTTCAAGCCCAGCATTTGTTCTTTGTAGACTGCCTCTCTAAAGGTGAGACTCATAGTTCAAATCTTATACACCAAATAAATTCCACTTAAATCTACTTTGATGGCTTAATTGGGGTGTATGACTCCTGGTGGCCTCCTGCAGAGTGCTGAATTTCACTCTATGTTGTTTGACCTTATTGCGAGAGCAGTGTTGCGTCTTTTACTGTTTGTTTTATTCATGATCCAGAGGTGAATACAATAAATAAAACCCTGAAAAAGCACTTTTGAAGCAATTCCACTGTTGGAGGAAAACACTGTTTACCTTGTTCCAGGGTGAGCAATGGCACTGCAAACACCAGCAGTGCTCAGGTTAGCTGTTCATTACAGAGACAAGGTTTTACTCCATTCATGATTTTACCATCACCCCAAAAATCCCATCCTCAGTGTGAACCTGGTGCGAGGTGCATGCAATACAGAGCACACAGAACACTCCAAAAGGAATTTCCTTCTTTACCAAACAATTCTGCCTAAGTTTTGGGAAATGGTCACATCTAAGTCAGGCACAGGGAACAATTTCCTCGCTGATGACTGAGTGGGATTTTCAGATGTGCACACAAAGTGCATCTCACACTATATTTGTTACATCAGCATGTAAACCACCTGTTGCTTGCTCTGCTATGCTCCAGTGAACTGCCAAGTGAACCAATGTTCATTGAGAAACCACATGGTTTCATTAGAACATGGTTGTGCTTAGATTAATAAAGACCAGTATTAGTAACTATTAGAGGCTTGTTTTCTGAAACCAGTCAAATTAATAGGTTTAATCTTTCAGATGTGGCTCACTCAGCTATATCTTGGAGGGTTTTTAACTTACCCACCTTTAAGATTACCTGTGTGCTCAGTAAGGAAAGGGACTCTGGAGCAAGGAGATGGAAAAAGCACTCACCTCCTGTTGGCACAAACTGCACACCGAACACTGAGTTCCTCTGCCTGCATTTCACCATTTCCCTGGCAGGGCAGAATTCCACACTGCTGCCCTGCACCAAACCTGTGGCTCTGGCAGTGCCCCCGTGGCAGGCAGGGCTCAGCCCTGACATCAGGGTTCTTCAGGGAGCAGAGTCAGGGTGTCCAGCCCAGAGCAGAGTGCCCAGGGGATGCACACACGGGAAAGTTTTATTGCTGGAGTACACCCACAGCTTCTGCTGAGAAGGAAACTACTCAAAGCCTCAACTCAAAAGTTAGGGTGGGCTTAAATACAGCAAATAAATCGCTGTATTAATCTGTGATGTTCCTGTTTCCAAAGTGTCTTCTACTGTGCAGAAGGAATTGTGCTGAGCCCTGATGCAGGTGTGCCAGGCAGGTCTGAAACATCTCTCTTTTCTCCCCTAACACTGCCCTCTGTTGTGGTGAGTGCCAAGGACTAGGGGGTTTTGAGACTTCCAGGTGGTGGGCTTGAGAAGCCTCTGGGATTTGGGGGAATTCAAGGGAATAAAGGAAAACTACTTCTCTCATCAGCCAGTGCAGCTGCTTCCAGCTGACCAGGTTCCTGACCCTCTCTCCATCCCTCCCCTCTCCCTATAGGTGGTATGAATATCTCCCTACAGGGCATTTATATCTCCCTATAGGTGGCATATATATATCTCCCTGCTTTTTCTTCACCCTACTCTCAGATTACTGGACTGTGACTCCTTATAAGTTGTACTTTATCTAGTATCATCTTTTCTTGACTCTGGATTGCTTTGAAGATTAAAGCTGTTTCAGGACCCATGCAATGAGCTTTCCTGTCTTTTGTTCCTGGCAGCATGTGGCAACTGTTGGGCAAGAATGTGTGTTCAGGGTTTGTTCATCGGCCAGGGTGCAGCAATATCTGCCTGCTGGTGCCAAAGCTGCCCTTCCAAAGGGATTTCTCTGCCAGGGACACTTCTGGATTAATGAGGTGACTGTACCCCAGTCTATGCTGCCCCAGGGACAAACCTCACGTTAAGAGGTGCCTCGACCCCCCTGATCATGGATCCCTCCACACCAACCCCATGGAGCAGGGAAACACAGCTGCTTTTGGAAAAGCAGCGTGGCACAGTCCTGCTGCAAGAAATGCAGCAAAGGCTGTCAAAACTGAACCTGGAGCTGCTTCCCTCAGTCCCACCCCTCACCTGCAGCCCTTCCACACAGCCTGTGGGGAAAGAGTAACCTTGGAGGAGCAGGAAAGGCTGCAAGGCCCCTGATAAAAACCATCCTCATAAAACAAATACACTGCTGCCCTTTGAGGGAAGTGACGGTCCATGACCCAACATTCCAGGAGCTTTTTTGTGTCTGCTACATTTTTTAAAATACAGAGACTGAGTCTGGAGCAAAATGTCAGCCATTCATGTACTTCAGCAGTTTAAGGAGAAGAATTAGTCGATGGAGAAGAAGAAAAATCCCCTAACCTTGCAGTTTTACTCTATTTCTAGATATTGATTGCGCTGAAGCTCATAATATCCACTTTACCAAAAGGAGAGGGGCAATAGCAGCAATTACCTGTTCACAAAGGGAAGTATAAAAGCTCTGCCAGGAACAGTGCCTGAAATTAATTTAGGAGTAGATTTAGATGATTTTTTTTTAGTTTGAAGTTTTTAAGGGACTTGTAAGCTAAATATCAGTTTCACTAACTACTCAATATTTTACAACACATAACAAACTCCATCAGAATTGTTAAAATAAAAAAAAATATATATATTTCATCTTGATGGTGTTGACAAATTTTCTGTAACTACTCTTTAATACGTGTCCTCAGAAGCCAAGAGACTTCAAACAAGATCTCAGACTCAAAGGTAAATTTCAGAGATACCCTGAGCTCCTACCTGATTTTTTGGAGGGGTTTTATGGTTTGGTGATTTTGGTGGTTTTGGTGGGGTTTTTGAGGAATGAACAGAATTGCATCCAAAGAGTAATAAATATGTCTTCAGTATAATGCGGTGGAGGGAAAAAGAATCTTAATATCTCTATTAGAGTTTCCATTTTCTTATCTCTAATTAGAGTTCTCCATTTAAATGCATTTTATGGCCCCTCAGTCTGGCCTGGAAATAAACTCTTCTCTGCAAAAACCTAGAGCCAGCCACGCACAACCTTGCTCCATCAGGGTCCTCCCAAAAGTCTAAAGGAGGAGAATATCCAGAGCCATTCAAACCACAGATACTGAACAATAAATTCCCAAAAAAAATCAGCAGGAAAAAGGAAGAAATAAACATGTTTTCATATAGTGCATCTTAAATTCCAGTTTAATCCAATCTTTCAGTCTTAAGAGTTAACCCTGCTTGCATCCACACTCCAGACAGCTCCACAGAGCTTCCTCCCTCGTGGAAGTGATGTGACAAATTGTTCTGGTGCCATCTGATGTCCCAAGGGCCAGTGAGGAGCTCTGCCTCCTGCCAAGCCCCTGACGAGGGATGCAGCACCCAGGAAGGGATGAGACAAACTGAGGTCACATGCAAAGATGTTCCTCAGCTGAGCAGTAAAGCACATTTCAGGGCTAATATTTCACGAGTTTAAAGATTCTAATGTATCAAGGGTAACACCCAGCAGTCACCTGCTCCACAAAAAGTCAACCGCAAAGTGTCAGGGAAAGTCAGATATAAACACCTTAAATTCTAGCAAGGAGCTACTGAGATCACTGTGCCTCAAAATCACTTATTAGTCATACTAATTTAAGGTAACACTCTAAAAATAAGCCTCTGCTTCATAGGGCTAAGCCATGAATCACCATAATATATGAATCATAACTTCAAATGCAGTAATGAAACGACATGGGAAAATAATATGGTTTGTTCAGGAGAGTGCTTATTATTCCATTTCACAGAAGACTGAAAAAAAGCAAGTTTCATTATTTTTATATAATCATTCTAAATTGCAAAGTCCTCCACACATCCAGCCTATTCAAATACCATTTTAACAATGTAATTGCTAGAGATATTTCTCTCTGTCTTCTTTTGAAAAAAAAAACCTACACCGGTAACAACACCTTAATTTATTTTCTTTTTCATTATTCTAAGGGGCTGACACCTGGCAGAAACTATTTTGTTTGTATTCCTTCCTCTCGGGGTACTCAGCTGGAGAAGGCCCAAGTGAATAATTAACTAATCAGTGGAAGCACGGTGCACTTCCAGCACAGAGGAGATCTTGGGATTCCCACTCTGTGACAAAGATAATTTCACATGCGAGCACAAAAGTCTCGGAATTCTACATCCTTAAACACAAAACTATTAAATATTTGTTCCAGGCTTTGGCTGTGGCTGTCAATCTCTGATGCATTTAATGGCTGTGGACTGTGCTCATCTAAGCTTTTATTTCTGCAGCAGGGCCACGCTGGCACAAGGAGTTTAACAACAAATTCCAGCTGACATTTGGTGCCACCTCCAACCCAGTGAATCCAATCCTGAACAAACATTATCCTGGAGTCAGTGGAATTGCTTTATGCACAGGAGGTGACATACTCAACATGTAATATTGTCTACTTTCTCATCACATTCCTTTGAAGTTTGAAAAGCTTCGTGTACCTTCTTGATTCCAACTCCAATTCCTACCCGGAGGAAGAGAATATCCAATTTTGTGAATTCTAATCTCTCCTTTCAGGGATAAAGTGTCCAGGGACTGGAATCAAAGGTGTTGAACTTAATTTGCTGAGACATGTGCTGACCTTCCCCACGAACTGCACAGTTATTACATATATTATATGTCAGATATTGGGCTTTCACCTTCGGGCCAAGCCCTTAGGGGTTAGACACCAAACCACATTTTCGGAGTTTTAAATCTTAAACACATCTAGTCATCATTTTTAGACAGAGAATGTTTATACCCAAGTTTTTCAATAATTACAGGGCAAGGAGGAACAGCACAGAGCTGTTCATCTGTGGCTGCTCTGAAGCAGTGAATCCCTCACACATGAAGATCTTCCTTGCACATTTTACATTTATACACCCAAAACATTTTGATTAAAAATGTAGCTAATATTAAAAGAAGTCTTGTCCAAATGCAATCAATTATATTTTGTTTAAAATGGAGCTGTAGCACCTCTGTGTGAGAAAAATGAGAGGAGATGTTGGTTTGTGGAGGTTTTCTGTTGATAAATGGACAGAGACCTGGGAGCTTCATTACTGCTCCAGACAAATTAAAACAAATGCACTCCTTTGTGTTGCCTGAACTTTACCTTTCTTACCCTAGAAACTCAATAATTGGACTTTAGGTCTTCTGAATAACGCCAAAGAGGGACTAATGATCCATAAAATTTTAATCATGTGTTTTCTTGCCCTCTTATAACGTGTTAAAATATAAAAATTGAAATACTTCAAATAACACCACTGCAGAACTTGGTCACCACTTTCCAGGTGCCAATAACCAAGGGGCTCAGTTTTACATGGTACCAGATTAAGTGAGGCTGAAGTTGATGAAACTACTTTAAGCTAGATAGAAACAATTGATTCACAAATTAAATTTGTAAAGCAGTCACTTTTTGCCTCTCCGAAATCATGTTGAACAGGTAGTAGCAGGTTGCATCTGAAATTTGTGCTCATTTCTTCAAAAGATACATAGAAACTCCACATCCCCCAAAGCTATCCTCTGTGACAGCTAGAGCACCAAGTACTAGAAAGGAATGAAAAATGATGCAGCAGACGAGAGGTAGTAGCTTAATTTTCTAGTCTTGTATGGTGTCAATGTAATATTATTTTTAATGGTGCCTCAGTATATAAAGAGGCAGATCCCAAACCTTTGCAGCCCTCTGAACATTGCTGGAGTGTTGATTATTTAAAATAATTAAATTAATAACTCTCTAAAAGTACAGTAGCAGAAAATTATTTGAAGGCAGTGAGGAAAACAAAACTATTCTAGACTAAACAGTGGAAACACACAGTGAGTTTGGTGATTCAGGAAACCCTTCTAACAACACTGCAGGGACCATTGACTAATTTGAAATCATAAAAAATGTGTGCAATCTTCAAATAATTTTGATTGACATGAATTACACTCCTATCTTTTTTGGAGCTTCTGGGACAAAAAACTGAATTAAATAGATTATCTGTGACTGTAATACTATGCTACATACACTGGAGGTTGAATACATTTAATTTAACAGTGCATAAACTGAAGGTTGAATACATTTAATTTAACAGTGCCCCTTTTGTGTTTGTCTGTCAGGTTGAATGTTTAAAAACAGATTACTGGAAGAATATTTTGACAGGGTTTTTATTAGCTAGATTTACTTGTGAGTAAAAACTTAGAAATGAATTAGCTCCAGATGAAAGTATCACAGATGATGTATTACAAAAACATCGCAAATCCAGTTCCCTAAATTACAATACTATATTACACAGTGTCAAGGTGCCTGCTTAATTTTCACTTAGATATATTTCTGTAAGCACCCAGCAGACAGGTTTAGTGGCTAGGGCCACCTCTCCCCTTTCACTGACTTATGTTCCCACATATTTATAAGTTTTTCTGAAACTGGAGAGTCAGGAGCTGGACTTTGCTGCTCCTTGTAGGCCCCTTCCAATTCAGGATACTCCATGATTCTGTGACTTCAGCAAACAAGGCATCTTTTTTTAAACAAAGTTGCAGCCATAGGAAAGTAAATCTCAATGTCTGTTTTTACCTGCAATGTTCATTTTTTCCCTCATGGGGCAGAGAATGATTGATGGTTCAACTTTGAGCCACTCCAGTCCAACTGCAGCCCTGGTGCAGTGGCAGGGACTCCTACCAGCCTGATAAATAATAATAAAGACAAATCATCAATGATGTTCTTACATGTCTTTGACTCTTAAATTGGAAGATTACTGGAGAATTAAATTTATGTTATACTCGGGGTAGGCTTTGTTTTTAATTAGCACAAGAGAAAATAATGGGTGTTTCTCACTAACCTACAGTAAATTTTCCATATTTTTAAGGCTAATTTATGCTTTCGTTTACAATTCTCCTGAATCCTCAATTAATAAGGCACTTCCAGCTAGAATAACTTTGCATTGTGCATGTAAAGTGCCAGCATTTTGGACATGTAACATATTCATCAGTGTCTCTGGTGCCTGCACTTGTCATCTGTCAGTGCCCAGCACTGATACTGTCAGGGATGTCACATCACTGGGGTACAGACTGGGATCCTGAAATCCTGAAATCCCAGTTCCACAGACAAGGAGGCAACTTTGAGGAAAGATTTTAAGACAGAACTTGTTGACAGTTTCATGCCAGGGGGGATGTTCTTCCCTGGACCCTGACTCCTGGCCCGGCTGTGTTCCTTGTTTCAGTGTCCCATGTCCCGAAAAGATGAAATGAGGCTTCTTTCTGCTGTTTCAGAACTTGTTTATTTCTCGTTCTTATCAGAGTTTGGGAGGCACAGACTGTGCTGTGACCTCCAGGAACACGAGGGCAGAATGGCAATGGCTACCCAAAGCAGGTAGCTTTTATATCTATTATCAACCAGTTAGTAAACTTTACCTATCTTATTTTGTTCCCAAAACCAGTGAATATCAGCCTTATTGATATGTGTCCTTTACACTAAATTCTATCTACCAATTAACAAACCACAGGGACTCATGTCAGAGAAGAAAGGAAGAGAAGGAGAAGAGAGAAGATGAAGAAGAAGAAGCCAACATCCTAGAATCTCCATGTTGGCTCTATATAATATATATAGCAAAACCTAAAAACTCCAACTCCACACTCTGTGGTGCACTAAACAACATCTCCTCATTCCTTTGGTGCTCTCAGCTCATCCAGAATTGGGGGTAAATGCTCCCACGAGCTTGGTTCACAGGCCAAGCCTTTTTTGTGGAGCTCTGAGGGTAAAACAAACACCCAGAGGAGCAGGAAAAGTTCCCAAGCTTTTCCTGACTCCAGCAGTTTCATAGTTTTTGCAACACACTAAGATGACATTGAGTGCTTGGAGCAAGACTCCCTTTATTGGCAGGGGGTAGCTTTGCCCAACACATTTGATATTTTCTTTTTAGATGGAAGCCAGTGTATTAGTGCAAAATGAGATATGGCCATTATATATTTAACCATGAATACTATTACAGTTGTAACAGCAAATACAGGACTTATTACAGCTTTTTGGATCGTTCTTCTTTTCTCCAGTACTCATAAAATCAATATATTAAACATGAAAGGACTTAAGATCACTTCTCCAATATTTAGGGAGAAGTGATATTATATGAAGATAATATGAAATGAAGAATATTATGTCCTCCTAGAAATGCTGCTGGTCTTTAAATCCAGCAAGACATCATCACTCTTTGTCTTTGCTAAATTTATACAAGCGGAAAGTCACAGAAAAAATATACAGAGGGGAAGAAAAAATATGTTCTGAATATTTTTAAACTATAGCTAATATCAGAACAGCCTGTGCAATATGTAGATTGTTTTTTTTCTCCATCTTTTGACAGTCATTGAAATGAATTCCAACTGGAGATCTGAAAAGCTGGCATAAAGCTATTTTTCCCTCTTGATTCTTTTATGTCCTATACTGAGCTCAACTGAACTGGAGAGAACAGTTATGCATATTAGAGCTGAAAAGAGCTGAGGATACAAAATGCAGATCTTTCTGGGAACGAACATGATCGCTCTCTCCATGCAGAATATGAATTTGTCTCCTTTTGGCATCCTTCTCCACAGTGGGACTCTAGAAGTTTAAGGCTTTTTATTTTCCTCTCTTCACAGCAAGGTAACCAAGTGAGTCACTTCAAAATTAATAAAAAACCCCACACTGGTAAGGAGTTTAAGGACAGTTTAACTCACATCCAAAAGATTAATTTGGCAAATAATTTGTGTCTGGACATGATTTGATCCTTTTGGACAAATTCTGAATGTTTGCAGGTCGTTGGAGTTGTGTTTGTTATTTCCACCATTGACATGGAGAATATAAATACTGTACAAATATCAACATGAATTTTGAGGGAAGTGCAAGATCTGAGAAAGCTTTGGGATTATTTTAAAGGTACATGAGTCATCCTAAATACACTTCAGAGCTGACAACCGACCCAAACCAAGGGATGCTCAAATTTGGGATTCACTAATTATGGAAATTCTGAATTATAGCAGCAGTGTGTATGCCTGAAAATTATAACTGCATATAAAATCTAATGCTTATGGCTGAAATTACAGATTATGTAACTTTGTACTTGCAACAAGTTCAGAAAGTAGAATTTTTAAAGCAAGTCCATTACTTTGGAGTTTAGTTGTAGCCTGAATCATACTCTATGCACACATCCCTCTCTGTTCATTGCAAAGAGAGTTAAGCTTAAAATTAAAAATTAGTTAATTAAATTTAGTAATTAAAATCAGTTCTCTGTACTGAACCTTTGCTAGGTGGCCACATGCACCAAAACCAAGCAGTGATAATGTCAAAAGAGTATCTGTACATGTGTGCACTTATAAAAACATCAAAGTGACACAATAATATCTAAGTGACACAAGCATGCGAAGTTTGAAAAGGAATTTAAGCACTTAATATGTAGATATATGCTTCACCTTCACTGGCTCACCAGGAATCCTGCCTGACTGAAAACATACATCAGCTTTTGGTAAAAAACTCAAAGATGTGACTCAGAAAGTACAGGACGTAACACCTTCTAATATATTTGTATTCCAGAAAGAGAATGTTCCATGTTCCACCAACCTCAGAGGGATCTTGTGAAGCTTAAATAGCACAGGAATGTTTTTCATAGTCTGCTGATAAAAAAAAAAGAGCTGTAAGAGGAAGCTTAAAGAATTTCAGGGCTAGTATAGAGTTGATATATATCTGATATCCATAAATGATAAAGATCAGCGTGTCCTTTGTAGTGGGCAGCAGTTAATATTTAATAAAAATATAATAGTTGCAATATAATTAAGATGTCTGCAAGTCTCCAGATTTACAAAGCTGCAGTTACCATGAGACAGGGAGCAAACTGGTCAATATCTGTCTTTTTTTAAGCTCACTGGGTTTTTCATTCTGACATCTGTGGTTAGGTCTCCTCCCAGCAAATCTGGTGAGAAAGCATGCAGTAATGGATAAGGATAGAGGCAAAAAAAAAGTGTATCTAGAAAATGGCCTTGCAAAGGGACTGGAATACGCCTCCATAAAAAGAGTGATAAAATGAGACTAAAAAATAACAAGGAAAAAAGTGCCAGCTTAGGAAAGCAAAAACACTTAAACTAAATTTTTAACTCTAATTCTTTTCTTCAAAAAAATAAATGGGGAAATAAATGGGTAAATGAGGAACTTTGTCAAAACTTTTCCAATTTTCTCTAACTTCTGTTGTTTTTTTCCCTTTTAATTCTAATCATTCACCTCCACTGTGAAGTTATTTACAGTTTCTTGCCAGTTATGAATAAAAAGTAAAAATAAAAGACTACGCTCTGAAATATCTATTTACATCAGTGTCTCTGCAGACAACATTGTTATTCTTTACTTGAGCTATTTCCAATTCAGATTAAAGTGAAAGTATCTCAGGTCCTCACTAGCAATTTAAAAATCCTCCACTCATGTGTGCCAGGTTTTATATATTTTGGAACATATGCCAAAACATAGCTGCTTAAGACAGGGTCCTTTAGGAGAGGGAATTGCGTGAAAAAGAAAATGAATAAAACAATCACAAAAATATTTTATTCTTCTGATTGAATTTTTATCTCATCTCATTTTCATGCATTCCCTTTTTTTTTTTATTTTCTCTCTAAAGCCAGTGATACTGAATGCTGATAAGATTATGCTGGTGCAGCTCCAGCCTGTAACATTATTTAAGAAACTTTTGCACATACACTTTAAATAAATAAATCTGTCCTGAGAATATTTCCTAAGTGGGCTAAGGGCTGTAGGCAGAGGTGGTTGGTGGTAGATGATAAATCACCTGATTAATTCACTGCTCTTGGAGGGCTCTGCCATTCCTGGCTGGTCTTTGGCCATGCTCCTGTGGCAATGGCCAGCAAAGGCAAAACCAGCCCCTTAAAGGCAAGCCTGGAAAATAAGTTTGCTGTAACAGTGAAATGGTGACATGAGGACCAGGGAGGGAGAGGTTTTCTTATCTCTGGGTGATAAAAGCCCTCACAAGCACAGTTAAGGTTATTGACAGCGTTCTGAGGCTCTGGAAAGCAAAGTTCACTGCCACTCAAGCATCTGAAAAGCAGGGAGGGAAGAGTTAGAGCACTTCAGATCTGAATTTTTTCAGGTTTTCAGGTCTGAAAAGCCGAAGATGTATTGTCGAGGGAAAAACCAAGCCAAATGAACCTTAGCTCTGTCCCTTCAAGTGGCCAATTGTGAGAGTCACTGCATTCATTACTGCAGCAGAGGCTCACCCAGGGAGCTGCTGGAGGAACTTGCCAGGGCTGCATTGAAAAATGAGGCCCAAAGACCCACGAGGCTGTAATTGTGGTAGGGTGAATTCATCTAAAAACTCTGGTCACCACTTTCCCCCACCACATTTCTCTGTGCCAAATGAAACATATATTGTAATTAAATAGTTGTATTTTGACATGGATATGCCAAATTTAGTGTTTTTATGAATATTATGATTTATTAATAAAATACCTAACAAATATTCTTGGGAAATAAGAATATTTTTTACACTAAACACATACTGGCATTATTACAACTGTACAGAAATATCTACTAACACATCATATGATCTTTCATGTTGCTGATAGCAGAAATCCAAAGTGATATTAAATGATTGCATTGTTTCTGCTGGTGGACTGTAGCAGGAAAAATGAGTAATCTCATTTCAAAAACTGTTTGTAATGTAAATCACCAATTCAACCAGAAGTACAGCTACTAAATTAGTGCCATTGGGAGTCCTCTAGAAGTAATACAGGGAGACACTCAAATGAAAAAGTTTACACCAGAATTGTTCCCATAATTGCTCAAAATGGCTGAAAACACAGCAAAGTCATGCATTGTTTTATTTAATAAGAACAGAAAAGAATTTACTTCTGCAGCTAAAACATTCTCCCACAATTAAAGGAAATCTCTAAGTGATATGGAAGCTATTTCATCTTCCACTCACTCCATACTTTCTGCATTTAATTTTCATGAGCTCCTCAAAGCTCCTTTGAAATGGTACAGTTCCTGGGTTTGAAAGGATTATAAATTTCATGGGTGAAGAATCCCTAACAAACATGCTGGGACGTGTTATTGTCATGTCACTTCTCCTTATATTGACAAGCTGGTGATGAAAGCTGGATGTGCTTTCCCCAACTCTGATCTGCTGCAGTCTCTAAATCAGAGACATGAAAGGCAGCTCCATCCAAGATATAAGTCAAGGTGTGCCAAGGCCTCTGAGGATTCAATGAACAAAGATTTCCCCTGATTTTTAGGTGTCACATTTTGTGAGACATTTCTGCTTTATGTTGAAACACCTCCTATAGAACTCGATAGCTACAGCACACAGAGCAAAATCCTGGAGCCTTAACCAAATTTAGGAATACTTTGTTTAGAATAATTTGAGGACATGATATGGATTGGCTGAACTGTGCTCGTCACAGCAATCAGGAGTGGTTCAAAAGGTTAGATCCACACCTATTCAAAGATGAGCTTATTTCTGTCACAAATAAAAGTGGTCCAGAGGATTCTCTGTTTACAGCCACTCACTCCTGGCTCAGGGCTACTCTGTGAGATCAGGATTGCAGGCATGTCGAAATACAATCTCTTTTCACTGGTCACAAGTTTCTGAACTGAGAAATCACAGTGGCTTTTACCTCAGGACCACTGGGATCAGCAAGGATTAGCAGAGCCATAAAAATGACTGAAGAACTGGGAAGCCAGCCTGGATGAAAGATTTAAAACTTCAGACTGTTTATCTTGACAGGGACAGTTTAAAAGAGAGTCTGAAGTCTAAATATCTAAAATATTTCTGAGCCTAAAGAAAACAAATGCAGTTGTACAGCTATGCAGAATACAGAGTGGAAAAATTATCACCTAGAGGTGCAACCACAGCTCCCCAGAGACAAAACTGGATTTTATATTATGTGTGACTTCTTCAAAAAGGTAACGAGCCAGGCTTGGGCATAAGCAACAATACATCTATAAATAATGTGGAGCAAACCTCGTCTTTTTCTGCTCGTTGCTAAATCTCAGGTGGAGCACCACAAGTCAAGGAAAGGGATGGGATTCCTCAAGGGAACAATGGAAGAATGAAGAGTGTGACTTTCAACAGGTGTGTTAGGCAAAAGCATTTTTAAGTCTAATTCACTAAGCTTGCAAATTTAAAAGGCTATTTAATGCAACCAATACTCTCATTTGTAGGAGTGCTGCCACGACAAACATGAGTCTGTGTCTGTGAGATCCACCACACTTCTTCCCCCATCCCATCCGACACCAGCAGCCAAATGGATGTGGGACAAACTCAGCACCCCTAATAGGATGAGCCAACAGTGCTAGAAAATGGCATTCACATGCTATTAATGAACATTTAACTGGAATTTTCCCCTTCAGAGCAGATCAGAAGAAATGCCACCAAACGGCATCTTCTGGAGCAGGAAGATCTGTATTTCTGGATGACTTACTGGGGTCTGACCACTTCGGATCATTACAGGTTTCATTTTTCATAAATTTCATTTTTTAGTTTGGCAGGAGATAATAACATCCAGCGAGCTGACCCAGCCTCAGATAATTACTATCAAAATTGGTCCTGCAGCTTCAATTGGAAAAAGTTTTCTTCTCTGCTTCCTGCCTGAAACTGCTGTGCTGCATGGGTGCACTTCAGCAGGACCAAAATAATTACACCAGAGGCAAAGACTGAAGAAATAATCCACTGCAAATACCTCTGGTTTTTCTGGTTGTGAAATATTCAGTGATTATGCTGTGTTTGCATTTGTTCTTGCATCTTGCATTTGACAAAGAATCACCCATAAACCTTCATTATTCAGGATGGAAAACACAGTTTTTAGCACCAATGGCCACATGGTAGAATATACTTCCACTTTTAAGGCTCAGTCATCGCCCCAAAATTAATAAATAATTTGCCACTGATTTAAATTGATACTGAAACAAGACAAGTTGAAGCAGGTTCATATCTAAACAGAATTGGGGTTATTTAAAAGAGATTTTAAAATGCTTTTCTGGGCTTTCCCTCACTGGACTGCCTGAGGCAGAATTTCCAGAAAAAATGGTGACAAATTTCTTGAGACTTCCAGGTTAATTCAGCATACAAAGCATTCCCACACGGACCAGGAAAAAGAAATGTCACTTCAGTAAACAGTTTCAAAAGTATTCCCAGGATCTGAGGACTACTTGAGAGGAAATTTCTGAGTTTTTCAGGAGGTGCAACCTTTCTGTTTTCTGTTCTCTGACAAGTGGGGAGCATTTATAGACACAAACCAGATCGGCCACTTTTTTGTCCCGAAGTGTGGATAATTATTTCACTGAAAATAAAAATCTTTAAAGACACAGAATGATTTAAATATGCATGAAGTCACACTAGAATACCACACAATGTATCACAGCCAGAGTATTTGGTCTGCAGGTCACAAAAGAAAACCTGACGGAAAAAATCTTGCTGAGAAGACTTTTTTTTTTATTCATGTACAAAGTGGGAACACAATATCAAAAAATGTGTTTGCCATGGCCCAAAGAATCTTTTGCATCTCACAGTACTTTCTCAACAGAACACTTTCAAAACTCTGTAGAAGAAATTGCTGAGTAGCACCGAAGTTCCTGATGAAACTGCAGAAATAATTACTCAACAGAATCAGAAGATTGCTGAAAAATAAAAACGGAATTGGAAACAATGGACTGGAAGCAAAAGCAGTGAGTCAGTCTGAAATATTAATACCAATTGGCTGACTCCTAAAAAGGAAACGCCTTGACTAGAGTAACAAAAAAAAGGAGTTGAGAACATAAGAGCACTTGGTTGTAACATCCCTAAAATCCATGGCAGCACAGAGACAGGTTCAGGTTCTTTTTGGGAAAATGCTGGAAGTTATGCCACAAAATCCATGTGCATCCTCATTCCAGCAGACTCCAGGGTTTCTGTCATTTCTCATGAACAGATCCTGCATTACTAAAATCTTCTCTGGAACTCACTGGTGCCTGCTTTGAAGGGAATATTAAAACAGTTTGCAGATAACTTGCAATTGCTGTTGAATTTCAATTGTTTTCCTACCCAGGCATCCAGAGGGCAATGGTGCTCAGAAGGCTACTGGAAAATCCAGGGAAGAAAAGCAGATTTGCACAGCTCATCCCCAGTGTTATCCCACAGGGGTTTCTCACACTATAAAGCTCGTGGAGGGTGATCAAAACATCATAGAATGTTTTCAGTTGTGCCATTGCTTTTGAATGAACTAATTTTCGGAAGAGATTAAAATTGGAGATACTCATTAGAGATGGCTAAAGAAATGCTGAAGGAATTGGAAGACACCCATGATATAATTTCCATATGTCTGACTCTTTTACTTACACAGTTGTGAATCATTTGATGTCAGAGCACCGGGACACAAAGAATCTTCCAGACCCAAACTACTTTCATCTTAGAAGGAAGGCAGCTATAAAGAAATTACAGAAGAATATGAACAATATTAACAGAAATTGCTTTTTTTGAAAAAAATAACTTCTCCTAGTTCGGTGCATTAATCAATTCAATCATGGTAGGAAATTAATGGATAGAATACCACATAAGGTTTTCATTTTAAATCCAAAATAAAGATCCTACAGGAACTTGCAGTGTATTTGAAAGATGTATTCCAGTGATGAATTTGTTTCTAGTTAACAAAAAAAACAGAACTGGAAAAATGTAAGCATGACAAACTAGGTTCACACTGAAGATAAAAGTTTTTAACAAGCTCTGAAATTTTCAAACAAAACCGAGAACAGCCCTTTTTTTCTTATAAATATCATGTTTATATCCCTCATTTTAAAAGCAGCATTTCACTGTGTGCCTCCCAGAACTGGAAAAGCCACCAGGAAACCAGGATGATGCAAAGCAGGGTCAGTCAGTGCCAGCTCCATGAACTGCCTCTCCTATTTATATCAAAGTGTGCAGGTTTTACAAAAGCCATTTTTACTGCACTGCTAATTTAACTTTCAGTGTGTGATGCCTTGGGTACATTGATAATCCATACTCTCTTCTCTTTGTTGTGTCATAGAAGTAAAACACTCGAAATCCTTTTCCATGTCAGTCTCAGCAAAGGAATCTTCAAGTTCCTAGAAGATGTTTTTTCTTTCAGATAGCAGGGCAGAATTGATGAGGTGCATGAGCAGCTATCAACACCCCAAGAAAGCTGTTAATAATTTTTGGCAGGTGTCTCCATTAAATAGGTTCTATCTGGAATGAAGCATGGGCCAAGGAAGTCTGAATTTCACTGCTGATAAGTCAGTCCAGCCCACAGCACAGACTCATTTTTTGGTTCTCAAAAAGATAAAGGACTGTTCTCTGGGACTTTTTTGGCAAGCTGTACTGGAAAGGTATTTTGGCAAGGATACAAGGGAAAATGTTCATTGAGTCTGAACATACCTGCAGATAAGCAGTATCCATCTCCCTGAGAAGTCTTTATTCATTACTATCAAAACATACTTGGCAGGAGTTCTCAGTTTACTTCAAAAGTAATGAGGGCTAGAACATATTTGAGACGAGGAATAAATTAGCTCAGACACAGCATTTTTTTCTCAATTTTAAGCACTTCATTATGGAGGCATATTTGTCAACTGCTATTCTTTTCCAGGTTCTGACTCTGCTATTGAAACAGGCAGGATGAAGACAAGAGACAGGAACTGCTTCCTTGTGCAAGTCAAGAGTCCAGAAGAAAAAATGAAGTTTACCCAGGAGAATTCTATGCTACAACTCATGAGATGGATAAAAAACCAAAATGAAATAAATAATAGAGGCTTAACCATCCCATTGTTCTAGAGATGGAAAGATCATTCCAGAGCCAAAGGTGAGAGTATTGGGTATGACCAGAAATACATCCTTTAAATTGAAACTGGCTGGTAAAATCTAAATGTTTTCATTTTAATTAGTGGTTTTTAACTAATTTGAAGCCCTTTTTTTGCAGCATATGTGCTGCTGTATTTTTAGCCTAAGCCAAGAACTAACAATACATTTGTCATGCATGAGAAGGGAAGGGCCTCTCCAGCAGCCAGAGGGGGGAAACCCAGACAGAGGAGGGAATCAAATTTACAAACTTGGGAAAAGAAAGAGAATCCACCTCCTAAATTCTAACTTTGTGCTCTATGCACTCTGATGCATTTATTTTCAGGCCTGTTTTTCTTGGAATGAATCTTCTTGTCTGAGTAAAAAATTGCTTCACTGATACAAAAAAATATATCCACAAAAAAATATTTAAAATTCACAGTCTCCTTAATTTCCAGAAGTCTACATTTCCAAATTTGGTTGCAACAATGAAGGGATGATGGGTATTCTCATCGTGACAACTAGCAGAAAATAAATAACTCCATTTGGAAGAGACATGAAGAAATGAGAGATAAATTTCTCTATCAGCAGCTCTGCCTCCCTGGTGCTGCTCAGGGCTGATCTGTCTCTTGGAGCAGCACACATTCCACGAGTCCCAGCAAAGGACCTCTCTGCCCTTCACCACTTCTGTGGCATTGTCCTTTCAAACAGGAATCTGCCCATTTTTTGCCACTACATTCAGCACCACTATTTTATTTTTCAGATTTCTCCCAATGTGTCCCATCTCATTCCTTGAAAATACAGGTTGTTTTTGTGATATCTTTGCAAAGAGCATCTTACAGAGTTGGCAATGAATTTAAATCTCTTATCTTGTTTTAAACTACAACTTTGATGCTTCAAGGGGAAGTTTTAAAAGAATATTTAATTATAACTATTTCAGGAAAACCTGATGAAAATGAAGCATAAAAGATAAGGGCTTTTTTGCATTTTATAAAGAAAACGTCCAGTTAAGATGAAGAAAAGTGCTTTGCTTTGTACATTTGATAATAAAATAACCTTTCCCTCTTTCATTAGTAAACCTTGGCAGGGTACTTTTTCTTAACACTTTTTAACCTTAAATTTTTTATGAAAAGGATTTTGTAAATGTCATGGCCAGCTCGGACCAGCTGACAGCAGGAATAATGAGGGATGGGTGCTCTGCAGAAGCTGCTTCATTCTTCACTGCTGGTGCATCTTTAGGATGACCTGTGGCACCTCTGCCATGGAGTTCTGGGACTCCAAAATACAAGGCAACAAAAGAAAGTGCTATTTTCAATTTAAAATCTCTCTTCAGAGCACTGACCAGTGCAAACGCAAAAAAGCTGGCTGGCGACCTATGGATGTGCTGCAGAGCTAATCTGTCACCAGCAGAGATGAACAAAGCAATCAGAGGGCCACAAGCAAAAAAATTATATCCTCTGCTTTGTCCACAGCTGCAGACACAGCACCAGCTGTCCTTAATAGAATCAGACTGCGGGGAGGGATCACCATTTGCTTCTTGGTGTTAGTGTCTCCTTCAACAAAAATAAACACTAATAACACGGGCAGGAGCTTTGCTGCTGGAAAGTGCATGGGATCTCAAGGGGATTTGGGAATTAAGATGTCTTTAGGGGATCTTCCTAAAACATAGTGGCTCCTGAAACCTCGATGGTTTTTCAATATATGAGATCTCTAAAGAGAGGCAGAGAAACTCCTCCTAGACATGCTGTAAAAACCCCATACACAAATGGAAACACTTACACTGAGAATTGAGAAGCAGCTGTCCTTATTGGGTTTTTTTAAAACATTAATTTGACTGTTGTCATGATGGATCAACAGTGTTGAATGACCCTCAAATATTCAGCTACTGCTACTGCAAACAAGAAATAAAATAACACAGTGGCAAAGAGAATATGAAGTAATGCCATTTAATTTGAAATTTTAGAAACCCTTATTTTTTTTTTTTAACAGAATGTATCGATTCTCTGCCCTCTTGGGAAAACATCCTAATAAATACTGATAAACACCAAGAATTGCCAAGCAGATCAGAGGGATTTACATGGATATTGAAGGGTTCTGGTGTGAGTGCTGGAGGAGCTGATCGAGGGTGTTGGGTTCCTCCTGCAGCACAGAGGGACAGCTCTCAGAGATGGCACTAAAGAGAAAACACTTCCACAAGGTTGTCTGGATGAGTGCTCTCCCTAAGGAAAAAATGTCACATAGATTCATGGACTGCACCTGATTCACTTCCGATAAATTAGATTTTCGCCTGAAAAGCAAAGAGGGAAGCCAAATGCAGAGACCTGTGGGCTGGCACACAGATGCCCAAAGAAAGTTTCATCTGGAAAATGCCTCCCTGATGCCCAAAGGAGAGCAGGGCAAACTCTCAGTGTGCAGGCAGAGCAGCCGGGAAGTGAAAGTGCTTTGGCTTTTTCCATTGGCAGCAACTTAAATTCAAAATCTACCACATTTATTACCTTTTCCATCACTTCTAAAATCACAATGTGATCTCAGTATTGACAATTTCCCTTTAGTGCCAACAGAATATCCTTCAAAAACGATTGGTAAACACGTTCAAAAGGAGTCCTGAGCCATGCAAATGCATTTGATGTGGGTATCTGAGTTATTTTGCCATCGCTGGAGAACAAGCAGTACTAGAGCTCTGATTGTTTGATCACTGCACTGGGTACCACGGAGTGTAATTGATAAATGTCAGATCTGCTTTGTACATCAAGAGTTTTTACTGTGAAACATTGCTCTTTGAGCTCAGGACAAGAGTTAATTAAAAAGTTGGTACCAAAGATAACATCCTCAGCAGGGAACATCTATTGATCTCTCCAGCAGCATAAGAGACAGACTGATACGAGATTATAAAATGTGCACATGGAACAAGACTGATTTCCACAACTTTTCCTTATCTTATAAGCTCAAGACTGGATACTGCAAAATATTAAAAGTATTAAAAGAGTAGCAAATGATCAAGAAACCAAAAAAAAATCAAGAAAATACTACAGTTTCTCCAAGTTCTACTGTAGAACTTTTTCAAATTCTGTATGAAATTCTCATTTTCTTTAATATGTTTATCTTCCCTTTCCTCCTATAGCTCTTAATTTCAATTGAAGATTGGAAATATTAAAGGCTTTGACTGCACTGTGAAGGCTGATACTTCTTCTTACAGTTAATTCCTGGAAACCTGATATACCATTGCATACCATTGAAACCTGATACACCATTTGCTTTATTTCCTATCTTATTCTACTGCTTAGGAACTCAAAAAGACAAGAAGAAAAAATATCAAATTCTCCTCTAGTCTGTGCTATTTTATTTTCAGAAGTAATTTCTTGGCATTCTTCTACTCATTAATTTTTTTTTTTTTAACTCAGAGTGTATGGATTGCTCCCCAACACCTCTATTATTGAATCTGGGAACTGACAATTGCGTAAAAAATTCTCTTTTTTGCAGTTTTTAAAAACAAAAATTAGATGTTGGTTTCACTTCTTCTGTGATTTAAAGTTTGAAAGAGCTGCAGAACTGCTCCAGTGGGGCTCTCAAAAGAACAGGTCTCATGATTAAGATTGATCTCTCCATTTTTTAATGTTTTTATAGTCCTGCCGGTTGTTCTGAACAGGAAATCTGCTCTTGTCATGTGGGCTCTCGCTGACCTCGCTGCTTTTTTATTGCATTCAGGAATATCCAGGGCTCCAGGCCAGCATATCCCATCCCTCCCCATCCTGTGCTGCCAGTGGGAGCTCTCCTCTCCTCTCCTCTC
>VZRF01000406.1:1113-31972 GCA_013396875.1 Vireo altiloquus
AGAAGTTGAGCTCTGCACAAGCTGCCCTTGCCTCCTGCAGCCCGTGACACCCAGCGTGCCTGGGGCCCCACCACCATCTCTCTGCCAGCCCCTCCTTCCCCTCTCTTCACAATAAAGTGTTCCTGCATCCAGTTCCTGTCTCTTTACCTCTTTTTCCAAAGTCATTAATGTCCTGAACATGGAGAACTTCCAAGGCTGGGAGGGCAATTGCTGATCTTGGAAGGGCCAGGGGGAATGGGATATGGAAGGGCAAGGAGAAAGTAAACTAGAAGAGTAAAGGGGACAGTGTAGGTTAAAGTGGAGAAGGACAGGAAACCAAAGGGAATTGGGAGGATATGAAGGACTGCAGTGGGAATGGTTCAGCTTATGAGAAGGAGGAAAAGGAAAAGGAGGAGAAGGAGAAGGTGAAGGAGAAGGAGAACGAGAACGAGAACGAGAACGAGAACAAGAAGGAGCTGCAAGGACTCTGCCTGAGGACAGACAGATCCCCCTGCTTGCAGGCCATGAGCTCAGGGGCTTTTAAAGGTCTGCAACCTGACTGGGAAAGAGATGGGTTGGTGCCAGAGCTGGGAGCCATGCAGGGGGAAAAGGCTGCCAGGGCTCCACGGCGCCTGTGCTCTCATGGCTCTGCCAAAGGGCCTGGGACTGAAATCAGAGCGAGACTTCACCCTCACCATGCCTTGTACATTAAATTTTCTTATCATCAACTCCTTCTCTTCTCATGTTCTTTGTCTTAGGCTTTCTCGTTTATAGTTGTCCCTCTTGTTGTTTCTCATCGTCTCTTTCCTCTTGTCCTTCTTCTTCTCCTTCCTCTATTTATTGTCCTTCTTCACCTTCTCTTCCTCTCCTTCTCCTTCTCCTTCCATTTCCTCTTCTCCTTCCCCTTTGCCATCCTCTTCCCCTTCCTCTTCCTCTTCCCCTTCCTCTTCCCCTTCCCCTTCTCCTTCTCCTCCAACTCCGTCTTATGCTCCTTCTACTTCTTCTCCTTCCTCAATCCCTTCCAATCTATCTTCTGCTTCCATTTCCCCTTTATATAATTTTCTTTTCAACTTTCACCAATACTGTCACCCTCCTTCCTCTATTTGACTTCCGCTTGCTCTTCCACTTCTCATTGCCCCAGCCCATCCCAGAACTGACATTCCCCTTCAACTCTTGGAAGGCCTCCAGCCCTTGGGTTCTTCCTGATTTCAGAAAAGGAGGCAAAGAGACATGAATTGAATGCAGGAGAACTTTATTGAGAAGACAGGGGAAGGAGGGGCTGGCAGAGAGACGGTGGTGGGGCCCCAGATAGGCTGAGTGTCATAGGCTGCAGGAGGCCAGGGCAGCTTGTGCAGAGCTAACTTCTCCATGCTGGGCTGAGGCGACCGTGGCTGTTTGGGCTCTAGCAGGGCCCGCAGGTGTCCCAGAGCTTCTTGCTGTAGCGGGGCAAGACACAAGGGCTGCAGGTGGGAGCAGCGTAGGCTCTGCCAAAGGTGCAGAGGCCTCCTGAGGCCTGGGTGGCACCGGCGCCGTAGAGGCCGCCCAGCCCCAGGGAGCCGCCAAAGGCCGGTGCTCCGGAGGAGCCCACCACGGCTTGCTGGGGGAAGGAGCTGAGGATGGGGCCGGGGAAGGTGACCACCACGGGGGGCGGCTGGATGAAGGCCGACGAGTCAGGGCACTGGCGGGCACACAGCTCGTTGCAGCTCTCGGCGATGGGCTGGGGCACGGCCACGCTGGTTTTGGGTGGGCACAGGTCGTAGCAGGACATCTTGGCGTGGGATGCGAGGCTGCTCTGCAAGAGAGGGCAGCGATGGTGGGAGAGCAGCAGAGGGCAGTGCCCAGCCCCAAAAGCCGGGACTGGAGCAGGGAGCCGCGAGCAGAAGTGCTCGCACACTTACCCTTGTCGCCGAGGAGGAGAAGGTGGCCAGGGCAGTGCTTGTCCGAGTCAGGCTCAGGCAGGCCTTTTATAGCAGCCCCAGCTCAGCTCCAGCTGGGCCAATCTGCTCAGGGGACACTCCCTGCTCCCGCTGCTGCTCTTTCTGCTGACACCAGGGCTGTGTGGCCCCTGCCCCTCCCTGAGTCAGCATCCCCCAGGTGTCACCCCAGCACATCCCGCTGCCCAAGTGCTCCTGTCCTTCCTGACACGTCAGACACTTGATAGCAGGCATGCTACCCAGGAATGGGCTCCAGAAAAATCAGAGAGGGTTTGTGCGGTGTGGGGCTGGATGTACAGGAGCCTGCACTGTAGACGGGAAGTGTGCATCACAGGAGAGCCCAGGGGAACCAGACTCCATCTGCTTGCAGTCACTGCGCAGGAGTTCTGCCAGCCTGGGCAAAAACACTCCTTGTGCCAGGCCTGAGATACATGGGGCCAGGAGCAGAGATGTCCATCTGGCCCAAGCTGATTGCACCCTGCCCCACCCCTTTGGATGATTAAAGGTGTTCCTGGAGCCAATTCCTGGCTGACATCCCTGCTATCAAGTATCTGACGTGTCAGGAAGGACAAGAGCGCTTGGGCAGCGGGATGTGCTGGGGTGGCACCTGGGGGATGCTGGCTCAGGGTGGGGCAGGGGCCGCACAACTCTGCTGTCAGCAGCAGCAGGAGCAGGAGCAGGAGCAGGGAATGTCCCCTGAGCAGATTGGCCCAGCTGGAGCTGAGCAATGCTGGGGCTGCTATAAAAGGCCTGCTTGAGCCTGGCTCGGACAAGCACTGCCCTGGCCACCTTCTCCTCCTCGGCAACAAGGGTAAGTGTGCGAGCACTTCTGCTTGCGGCTCCCTGCTCCAGCTCTGGCCCCTGGGGCTCGGGCGCTGCCCTCTGCTGCTCTCTCACCATCGCTGCCCTCTCTTGCAGAGCAGCCTCGCATCCCACGCCAAGATGTCCTGCTACGACCTGTGCCCACCCAAAACCAGCGTGGCCGTGCCCCAGCCCATCGCCGAGAGCTGCAACGAGCTGTGCGCCCGCCAGTGCCCTGACTCATCGGCCTTCATCCAGCCGCCCCCCGTGGTGGTCACCTTCCCCGGCCCCATCCTCAGCTCCTTCCCCCAGCAAGCCGTGGTGGGCTCCTCCGGAGCACCGGCCTTTGGCGGCTCCCTGGGGCTGGGCGGCCTCTACGGCGCCGGCGCCACCCAGGCCTCGGGAGGCCTCTGCACCTTTGGCAGAGCCTACGCTGCTCCTGCCTGCAGCCCTTGCGTCTTGCCCCGCTACAGCAAGAAGCTCTGGGACACCTGCGGGCCCTGCTAGAGCCCAAACAGCCCAGCACCCCAAACAGCCACGGCCGCCTCAGTCTAGCATGTAGAAGTTGAGCTCTGCACAAGCTGCCCTGCCCTCCTGCAGCCCGTGACACCCAGCCTGCCTGGCGCCCCACCACCGTCTCTCTGCCAGCCTCCCCTGCCCCTGTCTTCACAATAAAGTGTTCCTGCATCCAACTCCTGTCTTTTTGTGTATTTTTCTGGAGTTCTCTCCCCACCAGGGTGGCAAGGTTGATCCTGATATCTCCTTGTCTCACCATGCCATATAATAATTTTTTATCCCTTTTAAAGGTCATGTGATTTTTGCGTACTTTGTATCCCTTTCTCTTCTGCATTTTGGCTTACTTAGGTATAAATCCATTCAATTTTCCTGGATTCGCTCTGTCTGTCGGCCAATTCAGGACGTGTTTGTAGTGGAAGGGAAATTGGGTGTGCTCTTTCCATTGGTTTTAGAGGTTCTGCATATATTAACAGGACTCTCTGGTATTTTATATTTTCAAGGTGCTCACTCCACAGCATGTAAAGGGCACAGGGACCTCTGGCCCTGCCTGATGACTGGACACTCACAGTCACAGCAGGAGTTGATATCTCCAAGCTTTGAGGTTATAAAATCCCAATATGCCCTTCATTTGTCCCTTCTCAGAGGCGCCATCTTGAGCCGCTATTCTGTTTTTGCACCATGAATTAATTATTTTAAGGGTCTAAAGGTCTGAGACTCTTCTTGGAAAGTCTGGGATCGAGGTAGTGTGGAATCCTTGGGAACTGTGAGTGTGAGAGGTGTGGGGAGTCAAGCAGAGGTCACTGGACTTGGTGGTTTTGGCTCCAGTGGTTCTACTGGACCTGGCCTCCAGTGGTCTGGTCTGATTGACCAGGTGAGCATTGGTCCCTGGTTGGGCTTGACATTCTTGGATGTGTTTTCCTCGTTCCTGGGATCCTGAGGGTGGATCATGGAAGGTGGGACAGGAGAATTTCCTTGCCATTGCACCACCTCCTTTCCCCGTAATCAGCAGGTCCCTGGCTCTGCCCTGTCCCATGACGATCACCCCATTGCTGCTGCTCCCAGCAGTTCAGCCACCTCGTTCTTCCAGTCTGAAACTCTCGATTCTCTCCTGCTCAATGCCACTCAGCTTTCTGTTATCAGGGCTCCCCAGAAGATGTGCCGATGCCAGGAAACACGAATGAATAATCAGAGGTTTTTCAGGACAGATCCTTGAGTAACAAACGGAGTAAACTCCCTCCACCCCTTAACTCCCATGTAGACACTGAGAGAAAGGTCAGCTCTGTGTAGGGTTTTGCAATCAGACATGAGCTAACTCCGAGCAGGCATCCAGCCCAAATTAAAGCTGCGTAATCGCTGTTCCCTGGGTGTTAAAGGCTCTCTCCAGGGGTGTTATCTTGGGCCGAGCACTTGTCTGACACAACACCTAATTAGGCTGGTGCCTGCCTGGCACTGCCTCGCTGAGAGGATCGGGTGAAATTTGGCAGTTGCAGCTCAGGTGTTCAGCTGAGCTCGTGATTTACACCCAAGCACCTCTTGGAGGCTGACGGTGGAAGCAAAGATCAGAAGAGAAACAGAGAGAAAAGCATCCGAGTTTTGTAAAGTTGTCCCAGGAAAGAGAGAAAAGAGGGGACAGGGAGGATTAAGCAGGGAGAGAAAGGAGAACCCATCAGGGAAGAGCTTTTTGGGATACTCCAGGGGAAAGTCAGGCTGGACTCAGGAATTTCCTCCTGGAAAGAATGGTCAGACCTTGGAAGGCGCTCAGGGAGGTTTGGAGTTCCCATCTCAAGGGAGGACTGGATGTTAGTCTGGGTGACCGGATGGGGATCAGGAACAGCTTGGATATCTCAAAGGTCGTTTCCAACCTAAACAATTATGTGATTTTTTGTCAAAATAGTCTTTATAAGTGTTTGCTTACCCATTAAAATTAAATCTTGTTTTCTTAAAATAAAGTGTTCACAGGTACCAGGACTAATTTCCATTTCAGTATACTACCAGTCCCATACGAGGAAGAATATTGAAATTACCCGTGAAAAATAAGATTTGCTGTTCCTTTACACCGATCAAGACGTTTTCTTTGAAAGAGTCCCAGTGAAGGAAGAGGTAAATCCTCTCTAATGCATCTGTTCATGTTCTTTTTACCTCACCTGCTGACAGGTTCAGCCAAACCTTCCCCGAGGCAACTTTATCATGGCAGTGATTAACGAAAAAAGAGAAGGTAGTGCCTCATCTTTGCTCATCAGATACCTATCTCAAAAATTGTTTCCCTTTGTTCAACTTCCTCCTATCATTCCTTTTCAGGATGTGCTTTGGCAGAACTTCAGGCAGTATTTTTTTAGCGCTATCTTTGAAGGCAGTTGGATGATTCCTAATACATCGCCTGGAAGATCTAAAATTAAAAGGAATTCCAGCACTGAATTAACCACTTAAAGATGGAACCATGGAACATCCTGAGTTGGAAGGGCCACATAGGGATTGAGTCTGATACCTGGTCCTGCAGGGGCACCCCAAGAATCCCACCCTGTGCCTGAGAGTGTTGTCCTTGAGCTCTGGCAGCCTTGGGGCTGTGACTATTCCCTGTTCCAGTTCCAAATTGGATGGAAATAATTGGAATTACTACTGGAAGTCTGACAGCTGGAATAATTAGTGTAAGGCAAAAAGGATTCTCAGCTGCAGATCTGACCAAAAGCATCTCAACCTGGTTCTGCTGCAGATGAATCCCACACTGGGGCTTAATAGGAAAAACAAAGGCAGGTGTTGGATGCAGGATATTTTTATTGTGAGGGCAGGGAAGGCTCCACTGGACAAGGACACGCGAGGCAAAGACAGGCAGGTTCCCCCTTCCTGTCTCATGAGAGCTGCTCCCCAGCCTTGCCCCAGGAGGCAGCAGATCTAGGGAGAAGCCAGGGGATGGTGGAGCCCCACATTTGGGCACCGGCAGGGGCAGGGAAGAGGAGATCAAGCACAGGAGGGTGGGATGGTGAAGCGGGATTTCTGGAGGAGTTCTGACTCCACAGTGTGAAGTGAGCTCTGATGCTGCGCCCCTTCCTCAGGAGCTCAGGTGAGGATCCAATGGTGTCGTTTGCTGACTCGAGGGATTTTTGTGTTGGGTTTAGCAGGAGCTGCAGCTGCCGCGGCCGTAGCGGGAGAACCGAGGGCTGCAGGAGCCAAAGGATCCAAACGATCTCCCAGAGCCATACAGGCCCCGGTAGCCCCCACAGGACCCCAGACCCCCATAGCCCAGGGAGGAGCCCCCATAGCCCCACAGACCTCCATAGCCCAGGGAGGAGCCACCACAGCCCCACAGACCCCCGTAGCCCAGGGATCCATAGCCCCCGTATCCAGAGAGACCACCATATCCCAGGGATCCATATCCCCCATATCCCAGGGATCCATATCCCCCATAGCCCAGGGATCCATATCCCCCATATCCCAGGGATCCATATCCCCCGTAGCCCAGGGAGGCCCCAGAGGCTCCAAGGACAGGTGCTCCAGCAGATCCCACCACGGAATCCTGTGGGAAGGAGCTGAGGATGGGGCCAGGGAAGGTGACCACCACGGGGGGAGGCTGGATGACGGTGGTGGAGTCAGGGCACTGGCGGACGCACGGCTCATTGCCGCTGTCGGCGATGGGCTGGGGCCGGACGAGGCCGGAGCCGGAGGTGGAGCACAGGTCGTAGCAGGACATTTTGCAGGGGTTGGAGGTTGATCTACAAGATCAATTTGAGCAAGTACAAGATGTTATTTACCAACAGAAAAGGGCTCTGGTTTTGGCTGCCTTTCCCCAGACAGGAGCGCTTTGAAACATCGGAATTTCCCCATGTCTATTAAAGATGAAAATGGAATGAGAGCAGCCAAATGATTTGCTTGGGCACTTTGGTGAGTCAGCAGATCAACAAGGAGTGGGACTCTGCTCCAAAAGTTAAGTGTGTTGTTATTTAGGATCTCATAACTCTGGCTCTTCGTTCCCACTGATCTTCTTTGTGCTGATCCTTGTCAAAACAGGGATTATAACTCATTGTCTTTTCAGATTCGCTCAGTAGCTTGTTGGATGGGACCATTACAAGGGAATTACAAAGATGATTGTCCCAAATTTCCAAACATTTAATCAGGGCTTTGAGATCCACCCCAGCGTTTTCATTTTGGGCTCTGAACTCTTTTGAAAAATTCTCACACCAAACCACTTGTCCTCATTAACTCGGAAAAATCCAGCACTTCACATTCTCCTTAGATTCCCTCCAGGATCTCTTTTAATCTTAAATAAATGTCTTACAGAGAATTTTAAAGAGCTCTCAATTCCTCTCTGTGTCCTGCTCTAAGCCAGTACCTGGTCTCTTGGGGGGGTTCATGCCAATTTATTTTGAATTAAAAGCATTTTGGGTGATTTGCAATAGAATAGACTGGCTCTCATGGCAGGTTTGCCTCTAAGCTCAACATTTCCCTGCTAACCAGGAAGATCTAAACTTTCCAAATAATTTCCCCACTTAACCAAACAGAGAATAGGATTAAACATTGAACATCATGGATAGAACTGATGGAGGCAACTCAACATCCAACTGAATTTTCTGACAAGAAACTTTCAGTTCGGTTTGGACTCAAACACCAACCTCAAAACCCAAGAGCAGTCGTCCGTAAGGTTTTTGTAAGGTTTATCTCTTCACCTAAAATTTTGCCAAAGAGCTCCCAGTGGAAGAGACCACCCACAGATGAATTGTACGGAAAAAGAGAAGCTCCAAAAGTAGCAAAGAGTAGCTCCAAAAGTAGCAAAGAGCAGCTCCAGACTTACCAAATCGTTGAGAAGAATGAGCGAAGGGAAGATGTTTGGGAGAACCCCAAGTGGAGACAGCTTTTATACAGTTCAGACTTGCTGACAGCTCAGAGGAGCTCATTAGTTAACACAGAACATTTTTTGTATTGATTGCCCTTTAAAATGATGAAATTGTTGCTCTTTCTGTTTGTGTTTATTCTTGATTTCAATTACCGCATTACGTCATGCGAGGTCCTTTCATCGGAGAGGTCAATGGGTGAAATTAATGCATCTCTCATCCTAAAACATGATTCATTAATTAGTAGCAGTTTTCTGGGGTGGTACCATGTACTGAGCTGTTTATACATAAATATTCTTGTCCTGTCTTATAAGAAAATTATGCTCAGACATTTACAGAAATTACAAAATCATAGAATGGTTTGAGGACACAAATATCCAGAAAACGCTTAGGTTTTACCTGACCCTCAAACCACAGCTTAAAGCTGAGTTTAATTCTGAATGGAGAGAGATTAATGATTTTAAGGATTAGAATGGAAAGCTCAAAATAATCAGAGTGTACATTGAATTAATAATTGAATTTATGTTTTAATTGAGAAGGCTCAATCTCTGGAAGTGTTCAAGGGCAGTTTGGATCAACTCAGGGTAGTGGAAGGTACCCCTGCCCATGGCAGAGGTTGGAACAAGATGGTCTTTGAGGTCCCTCCCAACTTTAAACCATTCCATGATTCTATGCAAGAGAAACCCCAAGTTTAGCTGTAGTGGAAATAAAAATTCTTTGTTTTTAGAGAGGATCTTGCAGCTAATCCCATCCTTGATGGCGTCTTTCAGCACAGAGCAATTAGAGGTGGGAATCTGCTGGTAAAAGCAAGTGTTGGATTTGCTGAGGTTTCTGTCTCTGTTTACACCACAATTGCCCTACTCTATCATTATCGTTGTTATCGTAATCGCCCACGTGGTTATCTTCACACCACGTATTATTTATAAATTATGAGCTTTTCCAAATCTGGAGATACATAGGAGGATTTCCCGAGCCATTATCCTGGAAAAAAAAAAGCCTATGTTGAAGTTTTACAAGAACATTCCAAGGGATTTTCAAATACCTCCGGAACACCCATTACTGACTTGTTCCTACTGTGTCAGAGTTATATAAAACCTGTGCCTGGGTGTAAACACCCCACAATTACAAGAGATTATCACTTTAAAAGAGATAAATTGAGGCCACTTGGGTTTTTCCCATAATCAGCTCATGGTTTATAACATTGACCTTTCTGTCTTTGACCTTAAGAATAAAGTATATTTTTCCTTTTTAATTAGAACACAAAGTGTTTTGTCTCTAACATGTAAAAATAGGAGGGGAGACATGAGAAAGGAAAGCAAAACTTGATGAAACAACTCAAAAGCTTGATTTCCAAGGAACTGTGGCTGTCAGGTGAAATATTTCTCTGTTTTCAGGGGCTGAAAGAGAACCAGAAGAGAAGCGAGTTTAACAAGGAACATGGGGAGAGACTTTTTCCAAGAGCTGAAGTGGCAGGAAAAGAGGGAATGGATTAAAACTGACAGAGAGGGGGTTTAGATGGGATATTGGGAAGGAATTTTTTCCTCTGAGGGTGGAGAGGCCCTGGTGCAGGTTATTCCATGGATTCCTCGTATCTGGAAGTGTCCAAGGCCAGTTTGGATGAGGCTTGGAGCATCCTGATCTGTGGAAAGTGTCCCTGCTCATGTCAGGGGGTGCCACTGGATGATCTTCAAGGTCCTTTCTGACCCAAACTGTTCCATTATACGATTTTATGATATAAAATGCATTAAAAGATTTTCCTGACGATTGTGTTTGCCTTACCTCGTGTAGGTGGAGGGAGAAGTGCTGAGCCTGCAGAATCAATGTTTTTTCCCTTTGTTATTTTTCCCCAGCCCTCTTTTGAGATCCTAAAAGAAGTTCCATTGGCTCCAGGACTCCTGTTGATCACACTCAAGGAACTGTACCCGGACCAAAAAAATGAGTGTCCTTCAATCATCCTAATTACGAAGGACTCATAAATAAATCAAGTCAGCTTTATTTCCTCCCCTAACGCTAAGGAAAGCAATGGGATCATAAAAAATAATTCCCCACATAAAGCCCGGAGACAATAGAGGTCTGGGGTGGAATGTGCAGCTCACGCTATGTGCGGGTTTACCAGCAATAAGCAAAGACAATTTCAGCACTTTGAGGAATTATGTGTCCTGCAATTTGGGGTTGGGACCTAATTATGAACTCACGCATCAGGTGCCCAGTGCCCTCTGGGCAAGCAGGGAGCTCTATAAAAGGTGTCTGCATCCAGTCCTCCCATCCACTCCTCTCACCTGTTCTGCCTTCGTAACCAGGTAAGTCACTTTTCTCTTCAACTTGTCTAAATTGAACTTTCTGTCAAGAAACTTGGGTTTTAACCAAGTCCCCTCCGTTTGCAGTCAGGCTGCCACTGCTCTGTAGGATATTTGGTGGTTAATGTCTCATTTGTTCGCCTCTAGGTCTTGCAGGAGAGGGGTTTGTCAAGTGGTTTTGAACCCCAAACTTGTATTATTTTAGCACTCCAAAGGATTCATTGACTGTATCTTGGGACATAGATAATAACTTGTATACGTGACTGTATTTGGTAGGGTTTTGTTGAGTTTGAAACAGGAGAGATAAAATCTAAGTAGAAATCATCAGCTAAGAGTAATTTAATACTGAATAAATTATCTGATCTGGAAATTCAAAGATACAACTGAAGAATACAGACTTTGTTGGACCGAAGTCAAGAGTAGCCAGGAGGTCACGGTGATAGGAGAAATATGAATAAGAAATACATTTACTTACCAGATTTATTACTGATACCCTTGGACCGCTTCAGCCCAGCCCGAAGTTTGCTATTCCTTTAAAATTAACCCAAATTAACATCTTTTGCAGATCAACCTCCAACCCCTGCAAAATGTCCTGCTACGACCTGTGCTCCACCTCCGGCTCCGGCCTCGTCCGGCCCCAGCCCATCGCCGACAGCGGCAATGAGCCGTGCGTCCGCCAGTGTCCCGACTCCACCACCGTCATCCAGCCTCCCCCCGTGGTGGTCACCTTCCCTGGTCCCATCCTCAGCTCCTTCCCACAGGATTCCGTGGTGGGATCTGCTGGAGCACCTGTCCTTGGAGCCTCTGGGGCCTCCCTGGGCTACGGGGGATATGGATCCCTGGGATATGGGGGATATGGATCCCTGGGATATGGGGGATATGGATCTCTGGGCTATGGGGGTTATGGATCCCTGGGATATGGTGGTCTCTCTGGATACGGGGGCTATGGATCCCTGGGCTATGGGGGTCTGTGGGGCTGTGGTGGCTCCTCCCTGGGCTATGGAGGTCTGTGGGGCTATGGGGGCTCCTCCCTGGGCTATGGGGGTCTGGGGTCCTGTGGGGGCTACCGGGGCCTGTATGGCTCTGGGAGATCGTTTGGATCCTTTGGCTCCTGCAGCCCTCGGTTCTCCCGCTACGGCCGCGGCAGCTGCGGCTCCTGCTAAACCCAACACAAAAATCCCAAGTGAGGTCTTGCCAACAGATGAAACGTGATGGTTTCACAGCCAAAGAGCTCGGAACCTCCGCTGCTCCATCCCAGGACTGGATTTGGAACCCCTTTTGAATTTCTCCTCTTTTAGCTTCTGCCTTAAAGCTTCTGCCACCCCATTTCTGTGTTGCCTGGGGTAAATATGGAAGAAGAGGGCTCAAAATGGGTCCTGCTTGTTCCCATCAACAGCCAGGATTTGGAAGAGAACCCGAATCAATCACATGTGAATGTGTCTCTGGCTGGAGAAGAGTTTCGTACTTCTTGGAGACTCTGAAAATTTGTTGCTTTGCTTGCTATCATTAAAAGTTTTTTGCATCAAAGTTGCCGTATTCCAGTGTTCTTTTCTCCTGTTTTCACCATTTTTTGCCTTTGGAGAAGCTTCACCTGTGCAGGTGTCAATAACAGCCTAAAATATCCTGGAATCATGAAATGGTGTGGGTTGGAAGGGACTTTTAAGCTCATCTTGTTCCACCCCTTGCCATGGGCAGAGTCACCTCCCACTGGCCCAGGTTGCTCAGAGCTTCATCCTGTCCCTAAACTATGGAGATTAATGTCCTGCTTGAAAAATCGTGGAAGATTAGACTTCAGCATGAATTTATTCCAGGTAAAGCTTTTATCTCACTGAGTTTCAGGTTCTCAGATATTTTCTCACCCAAATATTTAAGCTACATCCTCAGGAACAACCTTGGCAGGAAGTTAAATCAATTTCCTTGTCAAATCTTTGAGTAAAGTTTTCTGGGCCACAGGGTGGAACTTTGGAATCTGAAATCTTTCTGTGTAATCATGAAACGATGTTGGAGGTTGGATGGTTTTTGACAGGAGAACAACTCCTTCAAGGATTCATCCACACCAGTAAGAAAAATGGAGAAATGTTATCTGGAAAAATTAAAAAGTAGAAAATGTCTTAACCTGTGAGCAAATCCTCTCTTTCTACCCTCATGCGGTGAGATTCCACCTTCCAGGATCTGCAGGGAAACTGGAGAGGGACTTTTCCTCAAGAACTGGAGAGACAGGACAAGGGGGAATGGATTCCCAACAGAGGGCAAATTTAGGTTGGATATCAGGAAAAAATTTTTTCTTCTGAGGATGATGAGATCCTGGTACAGGTTTTCCAGGGAATTTCTGGATGCCCCATCCCTGGAAGTGTCCAATGCCAGGATGGAGCAACCTGGTCTAGTGGGAGGTGTCCCTGTCCGTGGTGGGGGGGTGGAACGAGAAGATCTTTAGGGTCCTTTCAACCTAACCCATTCCATGAGTCCATGGCTCTGTGATGGTTTTATTGTAGCCCTGGAGAGCTAGGGAGGGAGGATTTCTGCTCCCAAATACTGGATCAAGGAACAGGGACTGACTTCACTCCCAGCTGGGCCATTCCTGGTGGTTTTCAAGTCTGAACCTCAGCCTGTTGTAAGGATATGAATTTTCCCCCTGTACAGAGGGGAGTGTTGCCAACCCACAGACAGATGAATTAAAACTAAAACTTGATTTGGTTTTTTTTTGCAGAACAGAATCACTTTAATGAGAAAAAAGCATTCACAGAAAAGCACTGAAGAATACAAAGAATAATAGATCACAGGCAACTCCTTCCATGGTTGTTCTTCTCCAGCTGGACAGCGAAGTTGCATTTTAGGAGAACATAAATTATTTCTTTATGCCACACATTAGACACACAGAGATGGGAAAAAATGAAGCCCGGAAGATGACAAGTAGAAGTTGAATGAATCAAGGAGGAGTTGTGTGCTTCCAGCTCCACCGGAGTGGGGTGGCCGTGGTCACAACATCTCCTTTGGGGCCAGGATTGTATCTCTCGATTGCCAGTTATTCCTTAATCCGGGATACTCCCGCAGGGTTTAGCAGGACCCCCAGTAGCCGCGGCCGTAGCGACCATACCAGGAGGAGTAGGGGCTGCAATAGCCAGAGCTAAAGCCTCTGCCAGAGCCATACAGGCCCCGGTACCCCCCACAGCCCCACAGACCCCCGTAGCCCAGGGAGGAGCCCCCATAGCCCCACAGGCCCCCATAGCCCAGGGATCCATAGCCCCCGTATCCAGAGAGACCACCATAGCCCAGGGATCCATAACCCCCATAACCCCAGAGACCCCCGTAGCCCAGGGAGGCTCCAGAGGCTCCAAGGACAGGTGCTCCAGCAGATCCCACCACAGAATCCTGCGGGAAGGAGCTGAGGATGGGGCCGGGGAAGGTGACCACCACGGGAGGAGGCTGGATGACGGTGGTGGAGTCAGGGCACTGGCGGACGCACGGCTCGTTGCCGCTGTCGGCGAGGGGCTGGGGCCGGAGGACGCCGCAGGCGGAGGAGGGGTACAGGTCGTAGCAGGACATTTTGCAGGGGTTGGAGGTCAACAGAAGGCTAAAAAAAAAATAAGATGAGGGTTTCAAAATTCAGCAATTTACATTAAAATAACAAGTAGAGTGTTCTGAGTATTCCCCACTTTGCGATCTCAGTGCTCTCCCTTTCCAGAAAGTGGTTTTTCAAAAATTCTCTAAAAGTTGTCCACACACGAGAGCATGTGGAAAGTGTTCTGAAAATCTTGTCCCTTGTAACATCCTGCAAAGAGCTACAACTTATTTCTCCACATTAAACTGAAAACTGGGAGGCAAAAGCAACAAGACCGAAGTGACTTTGTCCAAGGTCATTGGATGAGTCATTAGGAAAACTCGGATTTGGGTTTAGCAGGTTTGCATGGGATGGAGCTTATATAGAGCTTAATTACAGTAGCTTCATCTTCCCACTCATCCCAATTTTGCTGAGAGTCAAAGGAACAGCAGATTATAGGATTGTGACTGCCTGGGTTTCCCAGAAAAGAACTTGACAAGGCAATAAAGAACAAATCTCTAACGATGTTCTCTAAATCCTTAACAGATTTTTGAGGGGGAACTCAAAAGCAAGAGGGTGAAGGAGAGCCTGAATATTTGCAGTGGCAGGACACAAGTGACTTTATATTATCTGCGGGGATGACACCCTTGTCAAACCTTGAACCTTTTATGCTAACGTTGAGATAGGTTAAAAGTATCAAAATGAGGATCAGAGAATCATAGACTTCCTCAAGTTGGAAGTGACTCATAAGAATCAAGTGCTACTCCCTGCTTTTTTGCTGGATTACTTAGAACTAAACCAGAGAACCTTGGAATTTCCTGGGGTTGGAAGAGACCCTAAAGTTCATCCAGTCCCACCCCCTGCCATGGGAAGGGACACCTTCCACTACCCCAGATTGCTCCAAGCCCTGTCCAACCTGCCCTTGGACACTTCCAGGGATGTGGAATCATGGAAGAACCTGTGCCAGGACCTCTCCAGCCTCACAAAGAACAATTTCTTCCCAATATCCAACCTAAATTTCCCCTCCATCACTCTGACCCCATTCCCAGTGCCCTGTCCCTGCAGTTCCTGAGGAAAATTCCTTCTCTAGCTTCCCTGGAAGCCCTTCAGATCCTGGAAGATGCTCTGAGGTCTCCACACAACCTTCTTTCCTCCAGGCTGAACATTCCTAGCTCTCTGCCTCCAGAGGGGAGGTGCTTCAGTCACCTCAGTTGACTCAGAGCTTTGTCCAATTGCTCCAAGGTCTGGTGTTCCTGACACCCACAACTCCACAGGGATCCACACACCAAAAAGTTGCATCCATCACCCCAGAGACATAAATATCCTCAATCTTTCCCAAGTCCATGCAGATATACCCCACAGAAAGGATGGCGAACATCAACTCAGGTTGAAACAAGTGATAGAAAATGCCCAGAGAGCAACAGAGAAGATTCAGACTTACCCAAGTCTCTGAGAAGTCAAGGGAAGCGTTTGGAGGAGCGAGGAGACAGAGGAGCTTTTATATCAGCTGGAGGTACCACGTCAGCATCTCTTGCCCGCCCCAATTTCAAACTCATGCAACCATCAGGATGATGAAATTGTTGGGTTCATCATTAGCATTTATGAGGCCTTTCAAATTTGTTTGTAATAACGACATAAACGTCACTTGAGATTACAGAGAATTCTTTCATCTTGTGACAACTTGGGGGGACATGAATACCCGGCATTATTCCCACCGCTTCCTTGGAATTACGTCAGGAATCGCTGAGCCAGCTCCTCTTGGTATTAACCGAACACCTGGAGAGTGGCTCACAGGTTTATTGGAATTACAAAGCGCAGCGTCATGGGTGGGATGTTTGTCTAAGTAAATGCCCGTAATTCCCACTATGACCTTCCAGGATGGAAGTTAAAGACTGCGAGTGGGACATGAGGGAAGTTTGGGGGTGGTTTCTGCTTGTTTGGCTTCCCCACCTGCATCTGGAAGTCACAGCACCCTTGGGAGCGGGTGGCGTTTCCAGTCGGATTTGATCAGGGCTGTAATGGGGACAATTCCATTCAGAATCGGAGAATCATGGAATATCCTCAGTTTAAAGGGACCCACAGGGATCATCAAAGTCCAACTCCTGGACCTGCATCAGAAAGCTCCAGGAATCCCACCACGAGCCCGGGAGCGTTGTCCGAACTCTTCTTGACCTCTGGTGGGCCCAGAAGGGAAGCAGCAACTCCAGAGACCTCCAACACGTGCTTCAATCTCTTATGTGGACACTGGAATTTAATCTTGAGCAGGAAAAAGAGGGAAACCCTTAATTTTGGCCAAGTCCTCAGAATCCCATGGAGGAGACGGAGGGGAACATTTGTCTTCCCAAGGATTGTCTTGATTTTGGAGATAAACAAGGAATGAATTCACAAAGTTAACTAAAGCCACAAAGGGGTTGGAGGTCCCAAAGACACTTTTCCCAGGTGTTGATGGTCTGATTTTGTCCAGACCAAGATGGTACCTGAGAACACTGAATAGGCCTGAGGAAATGTGGGATTTTTTTAGGAAAAATGGATCCTCTGGTCCAAAAGTCAAAATATGACGGAATAGCTTTGAATTGTTGCCTCAGATTCTTAGGAATTCATGAGTTCCTGTGATACACAAGTCGTAAATCCCGAATAGGGCAGGGCTGGAAGTTTCTGGAATGAGGGAACAATCAGAGATTTGTAATGTGCGACACAAAGGCTCCTTCTTGCCTCGTTTATAGATGGTCCATTTTAATATTGCAGACTCCACGCCACAGATGATCCCTAAATGGTGAGGTGGGGTTCTCGGCCTTTGGGGGCTGAGGGGTTTTGGACAATAATCTTTTCAAGCTTCCAGGAAACAAGTCCATGCAAATCCTGTAGATGATCCAGTGGCTTAAAGGCATGGAGGTGGATTTAGGTGCCTCACAATTATGGAATGACATCACATTAAAACACCTCAATCAAGATATTTGTGTCCTTGGTATCATCAGTTCAAGGCCAAATACTTGGATTTTCTTTTTCCCCAATGAGAAAGAATTAGAAATAAAAAATTCTGTATAAACCTCAGAATTTCATGAGCTGTATTTTATTCTAAACACTTCCAGGAATGGGACAACCACAGGGAACAAGGGACAGGAGAACAGGGAATGGCCTCAAGCTGTGCCAGGGGAGGCTCAGGTGGGACATGAGGAGGAATTTCCTCCTGGAAAGAGTGATCAGGCCTTGGAAGGGGCTGCCCAGGGATGTAGGGAGCCACTATCCTTGGAGGTGTCCGAGGAATTCCTGGGCGTTGGTCTGGGTGACCAGATAGGGATTGGGCGCAGCTTGGACTCGAAGGTCTTGGAGGGCTTTTCCAGCCCAAATAATTCCAAGATTCCGTAATAGAAACCGCTTAAGTACCACAGGATGCTTTCCAAGCGTTCCTTTGGGTTCCATGTTGTTCTTGAATTAAGCAGCTGAGACTGACAATGATAAAGACAAAAATGATGACCCCAAAGTTGCTCCAAATGATTTTATCTTCTTTATTTTATTTTTTTAAATGGAAAAAAGCTCTGCCCATGAGGCGACCCCGAGTGAGCAGACGGGTTTCGCCGTTAATGATGAAGAAGCTCGGGAAGAGCGTTGGGATAATTGTGAATGGAATGATAACAGGAATGAAGATGACTTGTCCCCAGTGGAGATGAAAGAAGGTTCTGTGATGAAATGCACGTATCACGTTTCACGAGACTTCAGACCAGCAAATAAGCAAAGAGTCAGCAGAACTTTGAGGACCTTATGTGTTGCATTCATTTGGGGCTTGCCCTAATTATGCACATTCCCAAATTGCACCTTAGATGATCCCCAGGATCTTGGGAATGGTATAAAAGCTCTCCCAGACCAGGGCTCTTCACTTCGCCTTCCTTGCTTCAATCACCTCCACGAGAAAGGTAAGCACCATTCTATGGGATCTCTTCTCCAAAATCCCAGTCTCATTTCTGCTGGTTTTAATTAAAGTTGGAATCAGTCATAAGGATTCTAAGATTCTTAATAATTGGATTATTTTGCGGTGGGGTTTTTTTTTGGTACTTGGTGTTGGACATTCATGAGTTTGAAATGGTAAAACCATGGTTTCTTGTCAGTAGAAATTAGAAAAATTACCAAAGCAGCTTCCAAAATCTTGCAGGAGGTTTGTTCAGTCTATAGGAACTTTTTAATGGATTATATAATGAAAGTTCTTGATATTTGTCTGTCAAGATGTGGTCGAAGCTAAATTGGGTGATATCTTTGAGTGGCTTGGCAGTGGGGTAGAACAAAGAACTGCTTTTTGATCAGAACGAAGTACAAGAAAGTAGGAATGAGACCCCAGGAGAGACGACAGCTCGAAGTGCAAGCGATTTACAAAAACACACGCAAGAAGGAAGGATCTGAGAGATAACAATCATTTTCACCCACATGTACGAACGTCAAACCTTTTAACCACTGAATTTCTGTCTTTTGTTCACTCCTCAGTACCTGTTGACCTCCAACCCCTGCAAAATGTCCTGCTACGACCTGTACCCCTCCTCTGCCTGCGGCGTCCTCCGGCCCCAGCCCCTCGCCGACAGCGGCAACGAGCCGTGCGTCCGCCAGTGCCCCGACTCCACCACCGTCATCCANTCTCTGGATGATGTAGAGGTGCAAATCAAAACGCAGATTCTTCTTGCCTCTGAATTCTTTCCCAATGCCTCCATGAGTTCGGTTCCTCTTTATCTCCTGCTTTATCACCCCTGTGATTGAGTGCGGTGGCAGAGCGAAGTGTCTTTCAAGCTCTGCCATCTTGCATTTACAATCGTGTTGTTACAATGTTGTTTGTGTTCTTTCCGCTCTCATTAAAACTCTGTTGCATCACTGAAAATCCTCGTGTCGGCCTTTTGCGTTCTCACTCACCCCAAGTTTGCCAACCTCGCTGGGTGAAGCTCCCTGCTCTGTGCGAGGCTGCAAAAACGTTGAGCAAACCCTGCCCAGAGGGGGGAAGTCTCCATGGAGAGCCTCCTGTCACTGGAGAGCACAAAAAGAACACATGCACACACGTAGTGAGGTGAAAGGAAAAAGAGAGGGAAGTCCTTAATTTTCTGTCTTATATACGATTTTGTGGAACCCTGTGGATTGAACAGTGAGATCCTCTCCTCCTCAGCTCCACTGGTTCAGGTAGAAGTCCATCAAAAACCTCTTCTATCAGGAACGGAATGAAAACAAGAAAGACAGTTACAGAAACACTACTTTGTTTATATGAAATGCTTGAAAAACTCCAGAGCAAAAATGCAAACAGAATCAGAAAGGCTGAAAACCAGGGCGACAGGGGTGTTTTATCACTGAATTACAACGTGGTCACGGCGCGGTGGCCAAAGATGAGCAGGAACTTCCTCCACGTGTTGAGCTCTGTGCACAGAGAGAACTACTTTAAATCCAGGACAAAGACCTCACAAGCGGTCGTGGAATCATAGAATCAGGTTGGAACAACCTTGAACATCACCAAGACCGTGGGCAGGGACACTTTCACCATCCCAGGTGGCTCCAACCACGCCTTGGGCACTTCTAGAGATGAGTGATCCATGGAATCACCTGTACCAGGGCCTCTCCACCCTCACAGGGAGGAATTTCATCCCAATATTCCACCTAAACCTCCCTTCTTTCAGGTTGAATCCATTCCCACTTGTCCTGTCACTCCAGACCCTCGGAGAAAGTCTCTCCCCGTGTTTCTTGTGCCCCTTCAGGACCCAGAAGGCCACCCCAGAACCTTCTCCAGGCTGAAAAATTCCAATTCCCTCAGCCTTCCGCTTTGTACCCCCTGCATTCAGGACATCCGCGGTTCTGTTTAATTGATTTATATATTAAATAGAAATAGAATTTGTGTCCATGTTTTATAAGTAGCCTAAAACCCAAGAAAAGCACTGCACCATATGTGTCATTATCTTCTTATGCTATCAGCAAAGCACAAAACCACCTCCTGATTCAAGCAGATCCTTATCTCACAAGGAATTTTCCTTATCTGGTTCAGCTGCCAAAAGATCTCAGGGTATGTATTTTCCTACAGCAAAAAGATTGGTTGAACATCACCGCACTTTGAATTTCTGACCAGGAAACTGAAAGAAAAAGGTGAATTAAAAAAGGCAAAATCTTCTGCAGTGCCCAGCTCCTCTGTCTGTAACAGAACAGCAAGTTTCTCGGTGCCGATTACCTAAAGAACAGTGAAAAATCAGGTTTTTATTTGGTTTTAATTGTCTCTGGAAAATTGAATGACTCCCAGAAAAACCCAGAGCTTCCCCAGAGTGGCAGCCAAATGACGGGTGGAGGGGATGTTCCACCTCCTGCCAGGACATGAAAAACCCGTCAAAAAATCTGTCTACCTCCTACCAGGACCTGAAAAATCCGCCAGAAATTCTGTGGTGGTGAAGAGAACAATAAGAAAAGCTCAGGTTACAAAAGGAGCCCTTAAGCCAGGTTTAACGGAGATCCCACTGCGCTTCAGGAGGGAAGGGACAAAGGATCTGGGTGATGACACTGGATGGTGGCTGAGCCACCACCCTCGGGTCAGGGCAATCCTTGAGTTGGTCACCAGGAAATGTGACTGAGTGTGGCTCTGTCACCGAGCAGAACCTTCCGTGGGACAAGGGGAAAATCCTGGAAATCTTGTGGAAATGGGAAAACTGGGTGTTCAGTTCTGGGTACCTCATGGAAAGGGGGACGAGGAGGGGCCGGAGAATGTCCAGGGATGGGAATGGGGCTGGAATAGCAGGAGAAGGGAATGGAGAATTCCTGAGGGAGCTGGGAAAGGGGCTCAGCCTGGAGAAAAGGGGGATCCAGGGGGGATTTTGGGCCATTCCAGGGGGAATTTGGGATCTGAGCCCAGGGAACGGAGCCAGGACAAGAGGGAACAGCCTCGAGCTGTGCCAGGGGAGGCTCCAGGTGGATATTTGAGAAAAATCCCTCCTGGAAAGGGCGGCCAGGCCTTGGAAGGAGTTGCCCAGGGAGGTTTGGAGTGGCCACCCTGGAGGCATCCGAGGAATTCCTGGACATTGGTCTGGGTGACCAGGTGGGGACCGGACACAGGCCGGGCTCGGTGACCTTGGTGCTCTTTTCCAACTGAAATAATTCCGGGATTCTGTGAAACTCGAGGCAGTTTCGAGGAGGGACTTTTGATACATCCCCTGAGCTGCCTGGAGAACCCGCGGCTCCCATTAACGCCTTTATCACACCCGGGTCACCTCGCGGTGACGAAAGAGTTTTTGCTCAATGTTTCTGTTTATGAGCTGGTTCAAATTCTGACGCTGCACAAAATGCAAATTACAAGCCAAAGATTTCTTTCATCTCAGCACTTAATGGGCCGAGATTCACGCCTGGTAACGTTCCATGAAATACATTTGGAATGACAGCACGGATTCTGCTGCTTCATTTATTCACCTCTCATTAGCTGACATAATGATGCTGGCTCAGGTGTTAATCATCATTTTCATCTGCTTGAAGGTGCAAGATTTTTTCCTTTCTTCTTCATCCGTGGTAGATAAAAGAATTGATAAAATCCTCAGCTTCTTCCTTGTGAAATCAGCAATTTTTACGTTTAGTTGGAATGAAATTTGGAAAAAAACTATCCTGCACTTTTCAAAGGAAAGATATATATTTTTTTTAAACCCATCCATATCTGTGTTTTGTCTCCCAGATTTTCAGGCTACAAAGAGACAAAATGTGAATTAAAACATCAGCACTGGAGGAGAAACTCAAATAAATGAAAACTTAAATTTTACAAGAAGATACAACGAAATTCTGAGGTGAGAAACCATGAGCTGGTGAAGGGAACAGGAAGAGTTCACTTGGATGAATGTTTTTTTTCACATGTTTTATTTTTAATATTAATTTTAAAACAAATTCTAATTGCATTTCAAAATGCTGGGCTGTTAGAACACAACCACATATTTATATTGCAATAATCACACCCCATTTCATGCGTTAACTATTAAGGAGGGTTCGGGAAGTGCTTAAAAACACACCCAAAAAATATTTGGACACCTTTTTGGGGGGAGTAATTCCTGTAATCCCCTGGGGACATCTTGAAGTTTGGGAGGGAAAAACCTCCCAATTTCAGTGTAACTTCATGAGAAATGTGCTGATTTAACAACTTGTCCACAGCAAATGAGGGATTTTGAGGTGGGACCCGGGGCTGTCCGTCACCCAGAATTTGGGAATATGGAAATAAGGGTGGGACGCCTCATCAAACATTCCCTGTTTACGAGCTGGGGCTTTCAGCTGAGCTGGTTCCTTGTCTGCTCGGCCAATGAAAGAAAAATTGGGGTGTTTTGGGTGTGATACCAACTCGGGCCGGGTAAACACCGGAGATGAGGTGAAGTGTCCTGCAGAAATTCCTGTCCCTCCCTGCTGAGGATTGGGGAAGGCTGAGTAATTCCAGGGGGTGAAGAGAAATGTTTGGTGTACCCAAAAGAACTGAGGAATTTGCCTGGATCCACCTTTTTTTCCCTTATTTTTTGTGGAGAAGGTTGTGTGGAGAGCCCACAGCTCCTCCCAGGATCTGCAGGGGTTCCAGGGAAGCTGGAGAGGGACTTTTCCTCAGGAACCGTGGGGACAGGGCACAGGGAATGGGGTTAGGGTGACAGAGGGGGAATTGAAGTTGGATTTCGGGAAGGAATCGTTCCCTGTGAGGGTGGTGAGGCTTCCAACTCCTTTCCAACCGTTTTCCTCTTTTCCGGTCTCAAAGATTCTGGAATTCTGTGAAAAACACATTGGTATCCCTCCGGAAAAAAAACCCCAAAACCCTTTGATTTTAGAACCTTAGCTACTAAAAAAAAGAAAAAAAAAGCCCTATTTTAGATACTGAAATATGTTTTCTGCATGGAGGAAAACTGGGAATTTCCAAATCCCGGTGAGCAAATCCACGATTCCCGCAATGACCTGAGGTTTGTGGCTGTGGGAGCAGAACACATCGGGAGGTTCCCTCCACCTCCCCAAGCCTTCCATTGCAAAACGCGGGAGCAGAAGTGACGACAGCCGAGACCCCGAGCCCTTAAACCCAAACCTGTCCATGGCAGCAGGTTCTGGCTCCGATTAAAATCGTTAGGCGAAGGTAACGAAGGAAGTTTTCAATAAATGGGAGTTTAATTCCCGCTGGGTGGGATGATCGCGGCGGGAAGCTGCTCCGTCAGGCTCCGAGATGAAAGGGAGCCGGGAGCTGGAATGTGCCGATTGTGCTGGGCAGAGATTTAGGGTGATTTTGCAAACTGCAAGCGAGAAGAGTTTCGTCACTTCGGGGAGCGATTTGGGCTCGTCGGAGGTGGAGACTCCCCGAGCTCGGCGTGGTTCAGCCCCAGGGCATCCCAGGATTTGTATAAAAGCAGCAGCTCCACGGAGCTTTTCCATTATTCTCCTGCTTTCCTCTTCTCCACCAGGTGAGTCTGAGGCCTTTTTATTCCTTTCCCAGATCCAGAATGCCTTTGCTCTTTGATTTTTTTTCATTCCAGTTGCTGTTCGCAACTACTTACATTAATTTTCAGGACTTTATTTTTCCTTTCTTCTTCTTTTTTATTATTTAAATTTTCATTCCTGTGGTAGCCTGGCAAGTATTTTACTGCAAGGCTTTCTGACCCAAACCCAGGCTTTGAGGTATTTTTTAGTTAGGAAGGATTTATTTCCCTGTAATACATACTCGGCCGTCCTTGGATTGACAGCAGAGTGAAAACACAGGGATGGCACGAGCTTTAAAATGCTGAATTTTCCCACTTTTCATTTCATGACTGAAATTTGTCCATCCCACCTCTCCCAACACCAAACCTCCATCTGTTCCACCCCAATTTTTCACACCGGGGATGTTCTGCCCCATTCCCCAACTCCCCCCAAACTCTGCTTGCCCTTTCCATAAACCCTCCTATGTAGAAAGATGATGTTGTTGTTGGCCCTAGCTAGGGTCTGGTCCTTCCACAAAAGACTCAGAGCTCATGGATTGATGATCAGAAGGCTTTATTTATAGATAGATATATAGACAGATATTATTAAAAAGATGATTGAGAGAGAGAGATCAAGCAGCTTCCTCCAGCAGGTTCAGGAGCTGCGATCATCTCTGTGTCTCTGTCTGTCTGTCTGTGTCCAGCACCAGAATGCACAACAAGAACAGTGAGGAGACCTTCCATTGGTCAAGGCAAATACCTTACTATAAACATTTCTCATACTCACATTCTTTTCTCCTGGGAACTACAGAGAGCTCCCTTTAGGAGTAAACTATTACAATTGAAGACAGGTTAAAAAGGAAATTGCTTTCTTAGCTTTTCTCTGAAATTTCTCAAAAACCCACTGCCAAGTTGAGACCACACTCCTGTTCTCAGCATCTCCTTCTCTGTGTTCCAGAACCGCCTCCACCCCTGCCAAGAAATGTCCTGCTACGACCTCTGCCCCACCACCCCTGGCATCGCCTGCCCCCAGCCCGTGGCCAACAGCTGCAATGAGCCTTGTGTCCGGCAGTGTCCAGACTCCACCGCCCTCATCCAGCCGCCGCCCGTGGTGGTCACCTTCCCCGGACCCATCCTCAGCTCCTTCCCGCAGCAGGCCGTGGTGGGCTCCTCCGGAGCTCCAGCCTTCGGGGGCTCCCTGGGCTATGGGAGTCTCTACGGCTCCGGGAATGTCCTGGGATACGGAGCCCGCCCTGGATATGGGATCTCAGCAGCACTGGGCAGCGGCTCCTGCGGCCCCTACTCGTCTCGCCGCTTCAGCCGCGTCCTCCGTGGCTCCTGTGGGCCCTGCTGAGGGCATGGGAGCCTCCAGGGAATACCAGGAATGCCCAAAATCCATGGCCACCAGGGTGACGGGTCGGCCTTTCTGCAGCCCCTTGGTGGCGTTCCCGAAGCCCCTTCTCATTCCTGATCTTTCTCCTACTTCTTCTTCGGCACCTCCTCGTTGTTTGCTCTCGCTGCCTGTTCTGGCATTCCCGATTTATCGATCCAGCGTGGGACAGCCAATTCCCTATGGATACCACCTGCAGTGACCAATATCCTCAGCCTCAGCTGCACAGCAGCTGGGAGAAGCTGCCCGAGGACCTCTCAGAGCAGGACTTTGGTTGGACTTTTCCCCCAGAATTGTCCCGGAATGGATTTTCTGCATCCCGTGACCTCTGGCTTTGCGAAGGGGCATTTCTCGCTCATTAAAACTTGGTTGCATCACACACCAGAGTCCTGGTTTCCCTTTTTTCCCCATTTTTTCCCTTCACCCACAGCCTGGCCCGGGAGATCTCCCCACAGGCAGGTCCAAGCTGGTTCCCTGAGGAGGAGAGCAGCCTGAATTTCCAAAAGGTGTCCCAAATATTTCCATAATGAAACCCCTCAGCAGCAGCTTCCCATTCTTTGAAGGTACAAAAAAAAAAAAAAAAGAAAACAACAGAATTCCAAAGTCATTAAGGTTGGAAAAGGCTACGAGTCCAAACATGGACCTCCTGTCATAGCATTGACAGGGCATAGGGGATTTAACAGGTAGAATTATTCTGTTATTTTATTTAACAAGGAATTACGGACTCAAGGAATGGTTTGGATGGGGAAGGATCTCCAAGAACCATCCAGTCCAGCCCCTCTGTCATGGGCTTTTCTCTCACTAGATCAGGTTGCTCAAAGCCCCTTGAACGCTGCAAAATTTAAAGATTCCATGCATTCCTATTAAATTATTTGGGTTTTAAGTAAAAAAGAGGGAATGAGATAAAAAAGAAACTTTTCATCGGTGTGTGTGATGGAGAATTTCACTTAAAACACCTGAAAAATTGAAGTGCAGCTCCTCCAACCACAAAGTGACAAAAAGCAAATCCTCCCTTTGCCAATCCCACCAGAATCCGGCCCTGGATTCCAGCTGGAATCCAGCAGGGCACATCCCTGAGCCTTTGTGCCTGCAGGGAATTTGCCAACCAGGAGCACCTCAAACCCATTCAACGAAGATTTTACCCATTAAATAAAGTATAGAAGTCGAACACGAGAGGATTAATTGGCACCAGGAATCTGCCCCGAGCTGGGATTCGGCTCAGGCTGTGTTTGCAACACCTTTAATGAGTTAGCTGCTGATTGCATCTCAATTAATAGCAGTTCTCTTGTACTGGGAAGGTGAGCACTGGGGTAAGACAAGGGTGCAGTGACCTCTGGGGTTCAGAAGGAGACACTGAGAGTTTTCTTCCCCCTCCTGGGAATTCCCTGCTTGGCTGGCAGGTGGATGAGGAGTCTCAGCTGATGGTGCAAACTCTAAACAGAGTTTTTCTGTCCTGTTCTCCTTCAAATTCTGCCTAAGAACTGCAGGAAATATCAAAGTGACCAGACAACGATGGGTTTTGTATCAAGTTGGCTCCATAATCAGGAGTCAAAGGAACAGAGGTGGCTCTAGAGGAGAGAAGGGCAGAAGAAGATGGAAAAAGGAGGAGAAAAACCCCAAAACTTTGAGCCACTTCCTGATCTTTTTCCTGTCTTTTTTTTCTTTTTTCTTCTGAGCCCAGGGAGAATTAAGGAATTAAAGGTTAAAGAATTGTCCTTTGGGGTTTCATAGGACCAGAAAATTCTTTGGGTTGCAAGGGACCTTAAAGATCTTTCATTTACAGGCAGGGACTCCTTCCCCTGTGCCAGGTTGGCCTTGGACATTTCCAGGGATGGGGCAGCCAGAAATTCCCTGGAAAAGCTGTGCCAGGGCCTCCCCACGCTCCCAGGGGAGAATGTGTTGCTCTGCAGGGAATGCTTAACAACCCTTATTATTAATTTAATTCAATTCAGTCAGATTAATGGGAAAGTTCAAGGAACTCACGGAATCCCAGCGAAAGTTTTGCCTTTTGGTTAAAAATTCCTGTGGGAATTTCCAAGGGAAGTTTTCTGAGGAAATTTTTTCCCCGCTGATCGTTCCAGGCTATTTTTAAACCACGGAAGAAACACAAAATCGCCGTGTGGGGATGGAATTAAATTGCAGCCTGGGGCAGGTGTTGAGACACAAATAATCTGTGTCACCCGTGTTTAACTTTCTTTGGGAACCGGGAACAACCACGCCTGTCCCGAGGGAAGATCCAAAGGGAATCAGAAGGGTTGCAAAACGCCTTTATCCCTCATGGAATGACTTTGTGTCGCCGCACTTCCTCCTGCCCAAGGCACCTGGGCACCTTCCAGGCACTGAACTCTTCCAGACCAAGGGGGAAAACCCAAAAATTTATGGATAAAAACCACAGGAAAACTCTGGGTTTTGATGCACAATGGTTTAATGAGAAAGGAGGAAGCAAAATACCACAACACCACAAAAACACCAGGGGGAAAATATTCCTGGAGCCAGGAAAGGATCGCTCCAAGGCCATACATTCCACGAGGGTGACTCCTGGATTTTCACAGCGGCGTGGGAAGGTGACACAACCTCATCCCACTTTTGGCCAGCCAGGGATCATGGATAGGATGATTCTGGGCTTGTTATCAGCAGGAGCCACTGGGAAAAAAAAAGAGTCAGAAAAACAAAGGGAATTTACATTTAAAGTGCGGGACTGAGGATGCTCTGGGAAACTGTGGAGGCTCCTCTTCGCCCGAGGTGGCTCTTTGCTCCTTCCTCCTCGTTCCTCGGGTGCTTAACAGGGCTTGCAGCTCCCGATCCCATATCCAGAGGATCCGTAGGAAGAGTAGGACCTCCTGTAGCCATAGGAGCCGTAGGAGCCCCCGGATCCCAGAAAGCCCCCAGAGCCAGAGGGTGCAGAGGATCCCACGATGCTCTCCTGGGGGCAGGAGCTAAGGATGGGGCCCGGGAAGGTGACGACCACGGGTGGGGGGCAGATGACAGCCCTGGAGTCCCCACAGGAGGTGACACAGGGCTGGTTCCAGGCGCTGGCCAGGGGCTGGGGGCAGGAGATCTCGCAGGGAGCCAGGCAGCGGGAGCTGGAGTTCTGTCTGTAGGAAAACATCTTCGGGAATGGGGATGGGTCTGGAATATTCAACCCCAAGGCAACGGGAAGGTCAGAGGCCGGTCGGGTAGAGATTGGGCTGGGAGGAGAAAGAATGGACAGCGAAAAAGTCAGAAAGAGGCTCAAAATTTGGTTTTTTCCATCTCCTCGTGTCCTTGTCTCCCGTTTCTCCCAACTCTTAATTACGGACTAAATTTGGCGCAAAACCCCCCATAATTAACAGTAAAATAATTCTGTGTTTGGCCTCACGTTGTCCCTGTTGTTCCCATTTCTCCTTCCCCCCATTCCTTTTGGACCTAATGAGACTCTGGGTTTATTTCATAAATAACTGGAGGGAAGAACAGAAACCCCTGTTTTATTTAAAGACACCCTGTGCTGGTTCTGCACCTCCTGGAAGCAGGACAGCTCCAAGAGGGAAGTCAGGAAGAGCCCGAAATTCCCCCTGGATCCCCCTTTTCTCCAGGCTGAGCCCCTCCAGCTCCCTCGGGATTCTCCAGACCCTTCTCCTGCTGCTCCAGCCCTGTTCCCATCCCTGGCCATGCTCCAGCCCCTCCATGTCCCTCTTTCCATGATTGTCCAGCACTGGACACAGCCCTGGACGTTCCTCTCCCCATTCCCAGCACAATCCCTGCTGCTCCCACAGTTCCGGACCCGAGGAAAGCTCAGTTGGGATCCTGACGGGTCCGGAAAGAATTCCAGGCTTGGACTTACCCCAAGTGGAGCACGGAGCGAGTCGAGAGGATCGGTTGGAGCAGCCCTGGGCTGAGAGGGTTTTTATACCTTTTCTTGGGCAATCAGCTCGAGCTGAAACATCCACGGCTGATGAATGATCCAACAAAAATGCCCTCCACCTGTCACTGCCCCAGATAAAGTCATTATTTTGCTCAGCAATTATTTTTGTTGTTGTTACATCCACGGCATTACTCAGGCAGGGTAATGATTTTTTTTTTTTAGGTTTTTTTATTACTGCTTTTTCCTACTTCTGGGATTGCCTCACAGAGGAGCAGGGATTGCTCAGAGCTTGATCCATAAACACAAGGTGCTGACATAGCTCGGATCCCACCCCACTTTTCCCAAGAAAAGGGGAAATTGTGCAATTTCTCCCACTATTGACCCACAGTAACTCCCATGACTCCAATACGTCCATAGGCACCTTCCTGCTGGATTTGGGAATGGGAAGAGCTCATTCCCATCCCCCTGGCCAAGGAACACGTCTGATTCATGCTTGAAATGTCCAGGTGGAGCCGGGGGAGTTTTCCAGGAGAAATCCATGTCCACTTTTTAGGGAATTCTTGGGATCAGTGCTGAGCTCGGGGCTGCTGAGTGAGGAGGATTCACGGATTGGGGTGAACCAGGTCAGGGAGGGCATCCGTGCATCACCTCTGGAAAACCTTGGAACGTTCAGGTGCAACTCCACCTGATGCAAAGGTTTGGCTGCAGCCTCAGCAGATTTATTCCTCAGATTCCTCCCTCTCCAGTCATTCTCTGGGTGAATTTCCTGTTGTGTCTCCACGTTTTCCGTACCCAACATCATTCCTAGATGCTTTTTCAGCAGCAAGAAATGAGCTTTTCCCCTCAAATATCCCTCCCCTTTTCAGAATTACTATTTGAACAGCAGGTTTTGAGCACACCTGGGATTTCCACCCTAAAATGCTCATTTTATTCCAGTTTTTCCATTGGTAACTGTCAGGGTATGAAGCCTGAGGAAGCTTTTCCCAGGGTTTCCCTGAGTATTGTTTCCCAACCCTTGGAATTTACGGTTAAGAGGATTCACCCAAACCAAAAACAGGATTAGAAAAATCAGGGAAGGGGAATTTGTGGGGCTACAACCCCCAGGAGCTGCTCCTGCCCCGACCACACCTGGTTTCGTTTTGCCTGTCACCAAACAGTGACAGAGGTGCCACATCCCAACAGGTGAATCACGGAATCCTTGGAAATCATCCCTGTCCCAACCTCCCCATCCTCCTGAAAGGGAAAAAAGAGAAGCCTGGTGGGATCAACCAAATAAACCTCAAAATTCTGTTTTGGCTCGTGGTGCTTGATCCTCCCCCTCTGCTCTGCTCCAGGGGAATCCTGTGCCCCTTTCAGGTGTCCCCAAGCCACCAAGTTGCTCAGGGGAGTGGAGTCCCTTCCTGATGGATCCAGGTTGGGAATGTTCAGCCTTTAGAGACCTCAGAGCCACTTCCGGGATCTGCAGGGGCTCTGAGGAAGCTGGAGAGGGAATTTTCCTCAGGAACCGCAGGGACAGGACACAGGGAGTGGGGATAGAGTGACAGAGGGGGAATTGGGGTGGGATTTTGGGAAGGAATTGTTCGCTGTGAGGGCCTGGCCCAGGTTATTCCATGGATTCTCCATCCCTGGAAGTGTCCAAGGCCAGGCTGGAGCCACCTGGTCTATGGAAGCCATCCCTGCCCTATTTATTCTGCAAATAAATTCATTCCCCTGACATTTTTACCATCTTGGCAAAATCAGCAAAATGCTGCAGGAAGTGAAACTGCTTCCAAAAAAAAAAAATTCAAGGAAGAAACCGGAGGGTGTTGGGAGCAACTGATAATTGTCCCGCGGCAGATAAAACAATCGGAGCCCGCGGAGGGTTGGGAAACACCAGGGATGTCTCAACCCCCGCGGGCAATCCCAGCCTGGGATAAAAGGCTCCTGGCTCCCAATTCCTCACATCCCAGCTCCGAATTCCTCAGATCACAGCTCCTCGGGCTTGTCCTCTTCGGGATCTGAGTGAGTCCGGGGGACACCTTTGGGGGTGGCCGGGGTGGGAATTGCTCCATGAGGGAGACTGGGGGAGCCCTGAGGAGCTGCCTGGGAGGGAGGAAAAGGGAGAGGGAGAAGGGAAAGAGGGACAAAAATATGGGGTTTTGGAGAGGGGAGCTACTTAGGAGGGAGAGAGGGAGAGAGGAACTGGGAGAAGGGAAAAAGAGAGAAAAATGGGAGTGTTTGGAGAGCAGTTGCATGGGAAGGAGGGAGGGAGGAAAGGGGAGAGGGGAAAGGAGAGAGGAACTAGGAGAAGAGAGAGAGAAAAAAATCTGAGTTTTTGAAGAGTTTTTGGAGCAAGGGAGGGAGGGAAA
>VZRF01000406.1:37980-58729 GCA_013396875.1 Vireo altiloquus
CTTTATTAAGCATTAACTTGTCACAATCATCTTTTCCCGGCGGGTAAAAACTGCTCTTTCCACACCCGCAACTCCCACGCGAGACGAGGAATCACGAGAGGCTCCACCGATGACTTTTCTCTTTCTTTTTTTTTAAATTTATTTTATTTTTTTTGGCAGAGATGATTAAGAGAGGCCCAGAGGATTTACAAAACATCCCGTGGCAATCCAGGGAGCCCTCTGGGACCTGGCGGTGCGATTATTTGTAATTAAAATTCCATTATCTCCTGGGAGATGAGGTTACCGCAAAAACAGAGAGCTCGGGGAGCACGAAACGAAACCAGGCAGGTTTGGGTTGGGTGAAAGGGAGAATTCTCCACCCCAGGAGTGCCCAGGGAGGGATCTCCACACCCCAAGGGCAACGAGGGCATCAAAAACCCTCTCCCCAAATTCCCGGCCGAGATCATTTCCCAGCTGGAAATTCATCCCAGCCCCTCTGTGCCGTGATCTTTATCTTCCCCTGGGTCTAGACTTGATTTTATTTCTGTTTTCCGCGGTGTAATCGCCCCAATAAATTCGGCAGCCAGGCCCAGGAGGGAACGTCTGTGTTTATAATAAAGACAATAAACATTCCCATCCCACTCGGAGAACCCTCAGGAATGCAGATCCCAGCTCCCAGCAGGGCAGGGACACGGCTCCTGCCACGAGAGGGAATCACCATGGGTGATCCAAGTCATCTCTCCAACCACCCGCAATTATTTTGATTTTTTAATTAATTTAAAATCATCTCGTTCAGGCGCGGGAGGATCCCAGAAACGACCCCGCTCTCCGCTCCGTGTTTGTTACACCGTGAGAGGAGATGGATGGGATTTTCATTGATTAAATAGATTTAATTCAAATCCCCCTACTATGTTTCAGCACAAAGGAATTGTTAAAAATGTTAAATTTCGGGGCTTCTGGCTTTGAAGGAAGGAGAAGAGGAAGAAGGAAGTGAATTCCCGGGATGAGTAAAAAGAACCGAAGGGTGAATCTCGTTTTGAGATGAAAGATTTCTTCCTGATAAATAATAATTGCCCAATGGGTCAGGATTCCTCCGCCCCTGGAGTGACAAATCCAGGGAAGTGCTGGGATTTGGGAAGGGCCACGTGCCCCAAGCATGGCTCAGACCCCGAGGAACGGTATAAAAGTCCTTGGGAAACGGAGCACTTCACTCTCCTGCTCTTCTCCTTGGTGCTGACCTGAGTAAGTCTGGCTTAAAAGTCATTTTAATTAGATTTATAATGCTGTGGGTTGGAAGGGACCTGAAAAAATTTAGTTTTATGCAATTACGGGATGGTTGTTTAAGGCATTTATTTGAGCACTAAACAGATCTTTTTATTTGAAGAATATTCATTAAAAAAAAAAAATCTGTAATTTCTTCCGTTCCGGAAGGGTTTGGAGTGGTTGGGATTTGTCAGACTTCAAGGAATCATGGAATGGTTTGGGTTGGAAGGGATCTTAAAGCTCATCCCATTCCAGTGGGCAGGGACACCTTCCCCTACCCCCGAATGCTGAGTTTTCAATCAATATTTAATTGCCAGTTTAAATGTTAATTTTCACCTGTCCTTAACGAGGCTTTGCTGATTTTTAAGGGTTTAACCTTCATTAGTTCCTCATAGGAATTGCAAAGAACATTTCCTATTTAGCTGTAGAGGAGCAACTTTTGAAAATACGAATGTTGGAAATAGGAAGGTTGAAAATATGATTGTTGGAAATCTGAATATTGGAAATGTGACTATTTGAAATATGAATATTGGAAATAGGAATATTGGGAATGGGAAAATTGAAAATATGATTATTTGAAATATGAATATTGGAAATAAGAATATTCAAAATGTGAATATTTGAAAAATGGATATTGGATATGTGAATGTTGGAAATATTAGTATTGGGAATATTAATATTGAAAATATGACTCTTTGAAATATGGATATTGGAAATATGATTATTTGAAATATGAGTATTGGGAATATGAATATTGAAAAGACGACTATTTAAAATACAAAGATTTGAAATATGAGTTTTTGAAAACGTGAATGTTGAAAATAGGAATTTTTGAAAAAATGAGGGCTCCCCTCTGCTCTCCTCTGCTCTGTCCCCTCACGTTGTCCCCTCTCTGTGTCCCAGGGTCACCTCCAGCCCCTGCCATGTCCTTCCAGCAGCTCTGCGAGGTGTCCTGTCCGCAGCCCCTGGCCAGCGCCTGGAGCCAGCCCTGCGTCACCTCCTGCGGGGACTCGCGGGCCGTGGTTCACCCTCCGCCCGTGGTCATCACCTTCCCGGGGCCCATCCTCAGCTCCTGCCCCCAGGAAAGCATCGTGGGCACCTCCTTCCCGTCGGGAATGGGAAGTTCCTTTGGCTCCTGCGAGTCCGGAGCCTCTTTTGGTGGCCGGAATTTCTCCTCCTGCTATTCCCGCTATTCCTACCCCAGCTATTCCCGCTACTCGAGTTACTACCGCGGGAGCTGCTGAGCTCTGAGGGGATTCCCTGGGAATCCACACCCAGGAAAATCCCTCCAGAAAATCCTGACCCAGGAAAGTCCCGACCCAGGAAAATCCAGATCCACGAGGGAGCAGAGGGAAGTGGCTCGGAGAGGAGCAGCAGCAGCAGCAGCAAATCCTGGGAATGTGGATCCTGGGGCAGGCGCTGCTCCCGTGAAATCCTAGTCTTGTTTTAATTAAAGCTGATATTGCACTACAACGATTTTTTTTTTGTTTTGTTTCCTTTTCTCCTCAGACAAAAATTCTTGGCAAAAAATGTCCAAATGGGGCCCAATTTGAGCCCCAGCCTCGTGGGGGTGTAAAAATCACAGCCAGGAAAAGCCCTGGGGGCTGCCTGGGTGTTGTCCCTTCATCTGCAGGATGGGGATGTTCCTAAAATTTTCTGGAAGGATTCCAGGTGGAAAGGGTGGCAGAAGGAGGCTCAGGGGAGAATTTCTGACTCTTCCAGGGGGAATTTGGGATCTGATCCCAGGGAACGGAGCCAGGACAAGAGGGAACGACCTCGAGCTGTGCCTGGGGAGGCTGTGGGTGGATATTTGGGACAATTCTTCCTGGAAGGGGTGGCCCTGGGAGGTTTGGAGTGGCCATCCCTGGAGGTGTCAGAGGAATTCCTGGATGTGGCACTCAGGGCTCTGGGCTGGGCGAAATGACATTGATCCATCAAAGTTTGGAGGTCTTTTCCATTCTAAAGGATTCTGGAATTAAATTACTGCATTAAACTGAGGGGTCAGGGATTCTCTCCATCCCCTCAGCATCCCAGGAAGACAAAGGAGTCGACCTCAGTGTCTTTAGGACATTTTAAAAGTGGTTTTTTTTCTCCTTCGAGGCTTCTGCTAAATCCAAAGGGATAGATTTCCATCCCATCCTGGGAAACTCTTGGCTCCAGCCTCTGCACAGGCAGGCTGTGTGTGTGCACAGCGTGATTTTCTCTGGATATTGAGAGAATTTCATTTTTTTCTGATGCTGAAGAGCCCAAATTCCCTTTTTTTCCAAAGCTACCCAGAACTTATGGTTGGATGGAAACCACCGGCAGCGATTTAGGGAATTAAATGGAATATCTGGGAGAGAAACAAGGGACCTCAGGAGGAAGAGAGAGGCACAATAAACCCCAAGCCAGGGTGGGGCAATAAATGGTTTTTAATGTGCAGAGAGAAGCAGAACCGACACTCACAACTCCACAGAATCACCACAGACACCTCAGGACTTTTAATACCCCAAATCCCCGCAAGCATTCCTGCCCTCATTAACTCCAGCTCCACCCATCCTCAGGACCGAATTCCCGGGAAGTTTTCACCAGGGGCCGCAGCTCCCTCGGCTGCAGGAGCTGTACTGGCGGTGGAGGAAAGGGCCACCGCTCCCTCTTCCCAGCGAGGAACACCCCGAGTTGTAGGATCGGCTGGAATTCCAGGCTCCCCCGTAGGCGTTGGGACCTCCGAAGAGGATGGAGCCCCTCAAGCCAACAGCGTTCCCAAAACCCCGGTATCCCAAAGAACCCCCGGAGCCGAAGGAGCGGCCAAGGGGGCTGCAGCTTCCCACGACGCTTTCCTGCGGGCAGGAGCTTAGGATGGGCCCCGGGAAGGTCAGGACGACGGGCGGGGGGTAAATGACGGCCTTGGAGTCGTCGCAGGAGGTGACACAGAGCTCGCTGCAGGCGTTGGTGAGGGGCTGGGGACACGGTCCCCCCTCCCAGCCCGAGGGCAAGCACAGGTCCCCGCAGTGAGACATGGCTCTGCAAAGACCGGGATGGAGTCTAGGGTCGGGGGTGAGCCTAAAACAGAGCGAGGAAATCAGAGCATCCATCACGTTAAAATGGGGGCGCGGGATCGAGGTTATTTTTTATCAGATGTGGGGGTCAAGGTTGTTTTCTTTGACATAAAATCCCATTATTTTTTCCTCAAATCGAAGTCTTAAATTTTACGAACTTCCGGCCTTTCTACCGTCAAGATTTGTTTTATCAACGGGAAATGCACAAGGGGATTAACCCAGCTTAAAAAAAGATTTCCAAAATAACCACTCTAAACAAAGTGAGGCCGTTTAAGCCCAGGAGAGAGTTTAAACCCGCCCTCTGCTCAATGCAAAGTGTTTAAAAGCCTTGGAGGTCCCTAAATCTCAGTTTATGCCCCTCAAATTCACAATTTCGAAAGCCCTCAATGGAGGCTTAGTGGCAACAAACAGCTCTACAGCAAAGTTTTAAATTAAAGTAAGAGAGTAAAAACAGAGTTTTACACTGAAATAAAAGATAACAGCAAAGACTTAAACTAAAATAAAAGATCTAAGGGGTAAAAGGATAAGCTCGGTCTTACCTGATTCCAGGGACAGGGAAAGTTGGGAGAAGAGGATAAACAGCCCTGAGCTGCGAGCGCTTTTATCCCATTCCTGCAGTGCCCCGAGGCTCCGGGGCCGATTTGTCGCAGATTTTTATCTCATTTAGTTGCAAATCCGGGGTTGTCGGCTCGTTCCGGAGTGCTCTAATTACCCCTCTCAGGGGTAGGTGTTAATTGCGAGCCCAGCGGAGCGATATCCATCTGCCAAGGGATTTGGGATTCTCTCCGGGATCGCTGTTGGAGGGATCGGGGAATTATTTTGGTTGGAAAAGACCTGGAGATCATCGGGCCCACCCTGTGACCCAGCCCCACTTTGTCGCCCAGAGTGGGAGTGACAGATCTGGATAAGGAATTGGGGATAAATCCTTCGCAGGGAGGGTGGGGAGGCCCTGGCAGGGGTGATTCCATGGATTTCCCATCCTTGGAAGCGTCCAAGGCCGCGCTGGAGCCACCTGGGACAGCGAAAAATGTCCCTCCCCAGGAACCGCATCTCTCTAAGGTCCTTCCGACCCAAACCCTTCCACAATTCCATGGAAACCATGGAGGTCTCGGCAGAGAATTCCCGTTTTTCCAGGCATGAACACAGGGATGGGGCAGGAGGAANATCAAATTAATTACAGGTTGCTGCACGTTCAGGACTCGATAATGAGTAATAGTTTCACTTTAAAACCTGATCTCAGCCTCCTCTTAAGGAGACCCTGGAGAGCTCTGCGGGTCAAGGTTATTTTCTTTGACATAAAAACCATTTTTTTTCCCTCAAATCAAAGTCTTAAATTTACAAACTTCTGGTCTTTCTATGGTGAAAATTCGTTTTATCAATGGGAGAGATGCACAAGGGGATTAACCCAGTTTAAAATCTGAGTTTATGCTGTTAAAAAAGGTTTAAAACCCAGCCTGGCAATATGCTAAATTAATCTTTTCTAATTAAAAACATGGACCATAAATTATATAAACCCTCCTTCTCCGGGGATGATTTTGTTATTTTCTGGTGCAAAGAAATTTGTGATTCCCCATAAAAATTGAGAGCCCTGGGGTTTATTTATTCTCAAGCTGCAGGATTTGGATTCCTTCAACANGAAACCATGGAGGTCTCGGCAGAGAATTCCCGTTTTTCCAGGCATGAACACAGGGATGGGGCAGGAGGAAGCAGAATTTGGGCACCAAATCCAACCCTGGCCGCGACTCCTTCCTCTCCTGTGCTTCATTTCCACCCCGGATTTTCTGGCAGGGATCAAATCCTGTGGTATGGTTCATGAGGAAGGCGACTCTTCCCTGGGTGGTCCCCATTTTATTTTATTTTATTTTATTTTATTTTATTATNGTTTCACTTTAAAACCTGATCTCAGCCTCCTCTTAAGGAGACCCTGGAGAGCTCTGCGGGTCAAGGTTATTTTCTTTGACATAAAAACCATTTTTTTTCCCTCAAATCAAAGTCTTAAATTTACAAACTTCTGGTCTTTCTATGGTGAAAATTCGTTTTATCAATGGGAGAGATGCACAAGGGGATTAACCCAGTTTAAAATCTGAGTTTATGCTGTTAAAAAAGGTTTAAAACCCAGCCTGGCAATATGCTAAATTAATCTTTTCTAATTAAAAACATGGACCATAAATTATATAAACCCTCCTTCTCCGGGGATGATTTTGTTATTTTCTGGTGCAAAGAAATTTGTGATTCCCCATAAAAATTGAGAGCCCTGGGGTTTATTTATTCTCAAGCTGCAGGATTTGGATTCCTTCAACACCGGGGAGTTTAAGCCAAAGTTTTCCAAATCTAATGAGGAATTTTGCACAATTTTTGGGGGATGGAAATGTTTTGTTTCTGGAGATGCCCCATGTATTTCAGGGCCCCTCCCTTCAAAAAGACACCGAGGTGAAATTCCCACTCTCCTGGCATTCCATCCCTTGGAAATGGTTTCTTCCCTGTTTTTTTTTTGCTCCTTCGTGTCCTGGAAGCCACAATTAGGTCACCCAAAAGCTTCTCCTCCCCAGGCAGGGCAATCCTGATCTCCAGTCCCAATCTCCAGCCTTTCCTTGCTCCATCCCTGGGCTGATCCCTGTGTCCCTCTCACACCCAAACCCCTCCGAGCCTCCGAGGCACCGGCGGGGCTCTTATCACCTTTATCCTTATCTCGAGGGGACTGAGCCAGCCCCGGAGATAAGAGATGAGATAAGGACGGAGGTGCCAGGGGTGTGGCGATATCCCCAATTCCTGGGCTCGTCCCTGATCCCGGAGAGGAATTCGAGGAGAAGCGACCCAACCACACCGAGATCTTCGTTAGGATTTCGGGGCTGACTCAGTGACCCCAAACCTGCCCGGCTGGTTCCAAACCTCCCGCGGAGAGAGGGGGACAACCCCCAAAAATGCGGCAGAGCAGGCGGAGAATGGAGATCCCAAAATCCTCCTTTTTTTTTTTGTGGAATACAGAGGGAACCCAAACGGCTGCCCCTGAAGAAAATCTCTGCTTTATTATTCTCTCGTTTCGCGCTCAAAGTCTTCCTCGAGGAGCAGGAATTGAGTTCTGGAAGCTTGGAATGCGCAGGGAGGATAAATCAGGGAATAAAATTTGGGCAGGAATGAGAGAATTCCGGGCCGCTCTGAGGAACCAGAGGCAGATTTGGGATTAGCATTTACGGGCTCATCATCGCCTTACTGAGCCTGTAAATCCAGATAATTGTTGGATGTTCCCGTCCCATGGGACACCCTAAAGGGACAAATCCTGCACCATCCCAGCAGGAATTGCCTTCCCCGAGGGCTTTTCCTGCTCTGCACGAAGTAACAGCCCACGAAAAGAGCCAGGAGAAGGATTTATGGAAGTTGTGTAAACCCGGTTGTGGAGGCTCAAAAATCCCAGATTTCCCAGACATTTAATATTTATAAGCCCGTGGAATTTAGTGGAGCCCCAAATGGATCAAAAAAATCCCAGACTTTCCAAATATTTAATATTTATAAACTCTTCTGAAACTTTGTTGCTTCTGAGTGTCCCGCCCTGAAAATTGAAATTAATTCCCCTCCCAATAATCTCTTCTTCCTTCCTTGTCTCCTTTTTTTTTTTTTTCTGGCTGCTGAACCAAATTTAATTATTTGTTATTTATTTGTGTTATTTAATCGATCTCGAGGCAGCTAAACATCAAAACTTCCCTGTGGGTTGGAGGAAATCCTATAATTTATGTCAGACGTGGCGGGAGGTACCAACGGCTGGATCCCATCCAAGCTCCTCCATGGAATCAGAGCGATTCCCGGAGGGCAGCAATTATCTCCTCTATAAAAAGGGATTTAATAACTCCCTGCTTTCCCTAAAATTTCAGCAGTGGTGTAAAAAAAAAAACAAAAACAAAAACAAAAACGAAAACAAATTTCCCACATGGAAAGTGATAGGAGCGGCCTGGGGGCATAAACAGGGATTTAGGGAACATTCCCAGCAGTGGGAAGAGGAATTCCTGGCTGTTTCCAGGTGTTTCTCCAGTGGTTTATCTGCAGCTGGATTATCCTCAGGTTTTCCTGTTTTATTTCTCTCCTCAAATATTCCATTTTTTCCCATCTCTCTATGTTCCAAAACAAGGATGCCCACAAAAAAAGAGATGGAAATTTCCTTTTTTCCAAAGAATTTGGTGGGGAATTGCCAGGGTGGGGGAAAATTGCTGGGAATGAAATTTTCGTAGCCTGGTAACTCAGGGCTTGCTTCTCAATAAAGTGCTATTTATTTTTATTTTAATTTTTTTTCAACGTCAAAAAAATCCAGATTTGTTTCAAAGTGTGAAGAGAGGGAACTTTTGGAATGACTGGGCTGGGGGATTCCAGTGGATTTTGGGAGCCCCTCTTTAAAACTTGACCTTATTGGAAACATTCTCAAGTATTGATTATTGGCACCATAAAACAAAAGAGGAGCAACTTTAGGGTGAAAACCATTAATTTACTAAAAAAATAAGTATATATATTTTTGGAGAAGATAAAGAAATAAAAATGTGTGAAATTGTGAAATAATGAAAATTATGGGGTTTTTGGGGTTTTTTTTCCCCAAAATCAATTCCAGTCTTAGGGAACGTAACCCAAATAAGAGCTAATTAACATTAAATTAACATTCCAGGTCCAGGCGTAATCCAGCCGGGAGTGTTTGGGAAGCGTCCTGGCTCCCTTCTCTTCTGCCTTGGGATATTTTGGAGTGTGGGGTAATTGCAGGAATGACCCGGAATTCCAACAGCGACTCCAACGTGGCCATTAGGGAAGAATGAGCCGAACATAATCTTTAGGATAAAAACAGTGCCTGGAATTGCCTGGAATGGAACGAGCAGGACACGCCTGGCATCTCAAACTGCCTGGAGGGATCCACTGCTGGCACCAGCAAGGAAGCTCCAGGTCCCTCCCTGTCACCACGGAGAGGTGGAGAAGAGTCCTTGGAAAAGCAGCTCAGGAAAGTTTGGATGCAGAAAGGTGGAGGAAAGCTTGGATTTGGCTCAGTTCCCTTCATTTAGAGGGGAAGAAAATCCCCAAACAGGGCTGGTTGTGGACAGGGCACTTAAAAATTCCTGTTTTGCTACAGTCTGAAGGTTTTATCCTGGAAAATGAAGAGCCAGGTTTTTTAGGAATGAAATCTCTTATCCTGGAAAATTCAGAGCCAGGGATTTTTAGGAATTTTCCTCACAGGTTCCTGGTTCCTGTGACCAAGAGCCCACCTCAGCACAGGGACCTGTAGAGCAGAACCAAACCCTAAATTTTTACCTTTCATCGAGTTTGGAGCAGTCCAGGAAGAGCCTCGAGGTCTCCTGTCCCTCTATCCAAGGCTGAGCGTCCCCAAGAGAGCCCAAGGAGCAGAGGAAAAAGGGAATTCGGAAGGCCAACGGGTTTGATGCAGCAGCATTTTAATGGGAATGCAAAGTGGAGCCGATATTGGCAGAGAGAATAATGCAGACAAAGAGGAGCCGACTCCCAGAAAAGCCCAAACCGATCACCCGTTCCAGCCTGACCCCTTCCAGCCCGACACCCCCTCCCCTTACACTTGCCGAGACCTTCCAATCCCTAACCATTCCCAAAATCCCTCGCTTTCGATCCACGCTCGGTGTCGAACGGGGCAGAGAAAAGTCCAAAGCAAAAACAGAAAACGCAAAGCCCCAAGAAGAAAGAAAAGCCTGAACTAAACTAAAGCTCTATCCTAGACTTATACGCAGGGTCCTGGTTTCCAGCGGCGCTTCCCTCTCCGGCAGCCTTCGGATCACATTCCGTATTCCTTCGCTTCTTCCCTCGTTCCTTTTTTCCGTGGTTATCTCTCCTTGAAACCGCTCAGATCTTCTTGCAGAGGCCCCTCTGGCACGGGTGCTTCCAGCGGGTGGAGAAGGTGTAGGAGCGCTCAGGGACGCACTTGGTGGCACACGGGGTGGCACACGGGGTGGTGGCACAGGTGGGGACGCACTTGGTCACGCACTGGGTGGCGCAGGGGGTGGCGCAGGGCGCGGGGCACGGCGGGGCACACTTGGTGGCACACTTGGTGGCACAGGGCTGGGGACAGGGAGGGGGACAGGGTGGGGGACAGGGCGGAGTACATTTGGTGGCACACGGAGCAGGGCACGGAGCGGCGCATGGAGCCACGCATGGAGTGACGCATGGAGCAGCGCATGGAGCAGCGCATGGAGCCACGCAGGGTGGGGCACACTGGGTGACACATGGGGGGTCACACTTGGCCACGAACTGGGGGGCACAGCAGGACTCCAGGCAATCCAGGCCCTTCTGCCCCGTCCCGATGGGCACGCCCGCCTCCAGAGCCCCGGCCAGCTCGGCCGACTCCGTGGAGCCCACCACGGTTTCCTGCGGGTAGGTGGTGAGGATGGGCCCCGGGAAGGTGACCACCACGGGAGGAGGGAAGATGATGACCCGCGAGTCGGGACAGGCCACCACGCAGGGCTCGGTGCAGGCAGTGGCACGAGGGTCGGGGCAGGGCAGCGAGCAGGGCTCGGCACACACGGTTTTCTCGCAGGACATCTCGGGTGGCTGGGCTGGACCTGCAAGGAGGGGAAAAATGTCAATCCCAAGGAGATGGCAAGGATGGGATCAAGGCTTGGAAAAGCATGAGGTGGTGGAGGGGTCAATAACCACCCTGCTTTGCTTTGCTTGGCTCTTCTTGGTGACCTTCCAGGGCCCTGGGAACCAAAACACCTCTCTGGGGGCACTAAAACACCTCTTTTGGGGACACCAAACCACCTCTTTTGGGGACACCAAACCACCTCTTTGGAGGACACCAAAATAACTCTTTGGGGGACACCAAACCACCTCTTTGGAGGACACCAAAACACCTCTTTGGGGACACTAAAACACCNGGTGGGGACGCACTTGGTCACGCACTTGGTGGCGCAGGGGGTGGCGCAGGGCGCGGGGCACGGCGGGGCACACTTGGTGGCACACTTGGTGGCACAGGGCTGGGGANGGGTGACACATGGGGGGTCACACTTGGCCACGAACTGGGGGGCACAGCAGGACTCCAGGCAATCCAGGCCCTTCTGCCCCGTCCCGATGGGCACGCCCGCCTCCAGAGCCCCGGCCAGCTCGGCCGACTCCGTGGAGCCCACCACGGTTTCCTGCGGGTAGGTGGTGAGGATGGGCCCCGGGAAGGTGACCACCACGGGAGGAGGGAAGATGATGACCCGCGAGTCGGGACAGGCCACCACACAGGGCTCGGTGCAGGCGGCGGCACGAGGGTCGGGGCAGGGCAGCGAGCAGGGCTCGGCACACACGGTTTTCTCGCAGGACATCTCGGGTGGCTGGGCTGGACCTGCAAGGAGGGGAAAAATGTCAATCCCAAGGAGATGGCAAGGATGGGATCAAGGCTTGGAAAAGCATGAGGTGGTGGAGGGGTCAATAACCACCCTGCTTTGCTTTGCTTGGCTCTTCTTGGTGACCTTCCAGGGCCCTGGGAACCAAAACACCTCTCTGGGGGCACTAAAACACCTCTTTTGGGGACACCAAACCACCTCTTTTGGGGACACCAAACCACCTCTTTGGAGGACACCAAAATAACTCTTTGGGGGACACCAAACCACCTCTTTGGAGGACACCAAAACACCTCTTTGGGGACACTAAAACACCTCTTTTGGGGACACCAAAACACCCCTTTGGAGCACACCAAACCACCCCTTTAGGGACCCCAAATCACCCCTTTGGGGCTGTTGTTTATTTAACATCTGTTCTCTCCTGTAATTTGGGCTCCAGAGGTGGAGCTCAGTGAAATGAGGGTAACACGTGAATCATTGTAGGAATGGACAACACTAGAGGTTCTGCTGGACCAAATTTGGACAAAGTCTGGGCTAAGAAGACAAAAAACCCCAAGGAATGTCATCCCTATGACGGAATTGATCCATGAGGATATCAATAATTATGAATTTAGAGCAGTCGGTTCCTAACAGGTGCCTTTAACACGGATATTTACCACAAAACTCACTTGCAAAATTCAATAAAAACCTTTCGCGAGATCACAAGAAAAAAGTCAAAGCGCAAAAAAAACTTGAGAGCAGCTCTCCCAAATTTAAATTTCAGAGGGATTAAAACCGTTCCCAAACCTGGGTTGAATTCTCCACCTTCTTTCTGGTCTTGAAATAAATAGAAGGGTGGGAGTTTGGGAAACAGCTCAAAAGTCCATTTCGAGTTGTCATTTCAACCTAATCCAAATTCCGCCTCAAAGCACCAGGTGAAGGAGCAGCTTAATCTGTTGTTGCAGATTAAATGGAACGTTTTGGGTTCAGCCCAGGTGAATATTTATTTTTTAGCTGCATATTGGAGGAGCCTGGGTGGGGCTGAGTTTGACTCAAGCCATTTTTGTTTTCTTTCCTTGTTCTAAACGCGATGCCCAAATACCTGTAATTCACCCAAACTTTAAACCCTAATCCAGGTGCTCTCCTGAGTTTCCCACCCTTTAAATCTGCTAATACTCTGAATTCCCTGTCCTCGACTTGATCCTAATCGGAGACCGAACCGGAGGAAAGGAATAATTCAAAACCAGACCTAAATGCAGAGCACAAAACATCCCAAGTGGATTCAAATATTCTTGCTTTGCATAAAACCAAAGCTTTGCATAAACAGAACAAAATCACCCAAAGTGACTTTTCAAGTTGGCATTTTTTGGGTCATTCCCATATCTCCTGCATGGAAAAACCAGGAATTCTGTATCCACAGGGATGTTGTGTCCTCATTCACAGGTGACTGCAGCTCTGTCCATCTCAATGTTCATAAAACCTGTGTTTAAATTCCCACGCCATCTCTGCCCAAAATCAGATAAAAATTGGAAGCCACAAGGTCAGAACCGTCCCCACCCCGGGTGGAAGCTGCTGGCTGAGGTATTGTAAGGTTACCTAAAGGTTATACCCATTAAATTTCCATAAAGCAATGGAATTAAGTATTTTTAATATTATCTAGATTGCAAATACATTTTTAAACCCCAATCCCGCAGCGCTTCTGGATGAATAATCAAAATTATTTTGATTATTCCGCAAAAATAAACAGAATCATTCTCTGGAACGGCAGAACAGGAATCCAAAATTCAGCCCTGAGTTAAATGCGAACATTTTTAAAAGCGAGGTTGTTTTTATTTTGTTATTGTAGGAAGAAGTTATATCAGAATCCAACTTACTCAGTTCACCGAGGAGAAGCCAACAGGACCCGCTGGAAGCTCCCTGAGTCAGGAATGGTTTTTATATCCCCAGCTGGACCACCAGGCTGATGCAAGAAAATAACGTCATATTTGGGCATTAGGCCCCATTACTCCCCAAACCAAATTTGAGGGGTAATTACAGTAATTGCTTTGCTTTGCTGACTGTTTGTGTTGATTACCCTTTTCTCACCAGCACGTGACCGCCGTTGTTTGGTCCCTCGGATTCTTCTCATTTCAGAGTTTTGAGCCTCAAATTTATTCCTGCAACTCTCCCGGGGCGAAAAACCCGCACTGAGCTCAGCTTTGTGGGAGCTCCTGAGCTTTGCAAGGCTCATCCTCACTGCTCCTTAATCCCAGGGTTTGTTTTCCTGGCCTCCAAGAACGCAGCAGGGCCTAACCCAGCATTAGCCCTGAGTGTTCCTGGCTCCTTCCAAGCTTCCAAGCTTGTCGGGACGTGTTTACAGGAACTGCCCGGCTGGAGTGGCCGAGTTGGCTCCCAGAGCCACTCCCGGTGGAGTCCTGGTGTCCGAGTCCAGGATCCGACTCATCCCAAGTCTATGGCCACGAATGAAACCTCAACAGGTTCCACCTCGGGGTGAGGGAGAGCTTCTTTCCATGGAACTGCTGCCCAGAGAGGGCAGAATCCAGATTCTCCCTCCCCGGAGTCATCCCAAAGCCACGTGGATGTGTCCCTGTGTCACCTGCACTGGGAGATCTCTGGAGGTCACTTCCAACCCCAACAATCCCTGGATTCTGGGATTAAATAAAATAGCACCAGGAGTTGGTGGAGCCCCAGTTCAGCACAAAACTCCTCCTCTGCTGCACAATTCCTGCCTGGGAAGGAATGGGAAGAGGGGAAAGTGGGATGGTCAGCGGGATCCTGGTATGGAATAAATCACTCCATCCCCAGTTCCTCTCCTGGTGGTTTTGGTCACCGGAAAAAACTTTGGCGTGTGGGGGAGTGTGGGAAACTCGGGGTGAGGGAGAAGCCACCAGAGATCATCATTCCCTGTCCAACGCAGGGAAAACCAGGGAAAAGGTTTATTCAAGGTTGCTCAGGACGACTTTGGATCCAGAGGACAAAGAGTTACAACCCCAATTCATGCCGGGGCGAAGCAGAAATTCGTGGCATGCTTGAAGCTCAGCCCCTGGGCTGAGAGATCCCATTTAAATCCCCAAATACACCCCAATTCGGGGAGGTGACTGTTTGGCCAAGTGGATTGAAACGGTATCATTAGGAAAACAAACACGGGGGCAGGCTTTTTAATCCCAAAGAACCGGAGGGATCCAAATTCCCCAGGCGTTTCTCGCCGCCCGACTCAGAGAAATCACGTGGGGGTGGCCCTGACACATTTATTTGGAAGGGACGCTATGATTCAGTCCTGATTTAATAATCTGCAGCCTGTCATTAACTTCAGAGAGCCACGGCGCTTTGCATGGGTAAAACGTGAGTGGGTGTTTGCAAAACCATCCCCAAGCATTTCCTCACAACATTCCCAGTGAGTGCTTTGGCCCCGGGGGAGCCTCCAGAATTGCTCTGCTTCCATGAGGGAATGGAGAGCGAGGAGGGACGTGACGAAAATAAGCAAAAAAAACCCAGAAAACCAAACAAACCCCCCCAAAAAAAAACAAACCAAAAAACTTGTGTATGAGCAGAAAGGGAAATGAGCACAGGAAATGCTGGGGGTGATCAAAACCACCCAGTTTGGGGCCCTGAGATTGTGGTGTCAGCCTGATCCAGGGCTCCTCACCTGAGTTTGGCACAAAGCTCTGGCCCCTGAGAGAGGATTTTAAAGGAATCGTGGAAATGGGATGGTTTGGGTGGGAAAAAGACCTTAAAAACCACCTAATTTTCCCCTGCCACGGGACAGGGACACCTCCCACAATCTCAGGCTGCTCCAAGTCCCATCCCTGGCCTTGGACACTTCCAGGGATGGGGAATCCATGGAACAATCCCCTGCCAGGCCCTCCCCATCCTCCCAGGGAATTCCAGCTAAACTCCCTCTCTGTCAGTTTGAAGCCATTCCCCCTTTTTCCTGGCGCTCCATCCTTTGGGAAAAGTCTCTCCCCGTGTTCCTTGCAGCCCCTTTGGGTCCTGGAAGGCCACAGCGAGGTCACCCCAAAGTTTCTCCTCTCCAGGCTGAATGATCCCAGCTCTCCCAGCCTTTCCTCCCAGCAGAGCTGCTCCATCCCTCGGATCCCATCCTGGAGCCTCCTCTGGGCTCTCTCCAGCAGCTCCAGGATCCAGGATCAGGACAAGTAGGACCCATCAGGGGCTGCTTTTTACTGGAGCAGCCCAACCCAGGAACCTCTGGCAGCTCTGGAAAAGTGTGGAGAGACTGGAATTCCTTCCCAGCCCTGCCAGAAAGATTCCTCTTCCTCCTCTCTCCTTAACAGCAGCAGCTTCCTGCAGCTTTTATCCCATTTTTGGCTGACCCAGGGGCATTTCCACTTCCAGATCCTCATCCCTCACCAGGTTCCAGCCTCAGGAATTGCCCACGAAGCTCCTTGGCAGGAGCAGGGCACCAGGAAGAACCTCTCTGCTCTTCCTGGTGTGGATTCCCTTCCCCAGAGCAGCTCCAGAGGGAGCTTTTGGACCAGCCCAACTTCCACATGCAGAGATGAATTTATTCTCCTGCATATTTTTATTTATTTACATGGATAAAATCCGGGGATGAGGAAGTGATTGTACAATCCCACGTGGTGACCTTGGAATTCTTTTCCAACCTCAGTAATCCTGGGATTCTTCAAAACCACCACTGAGCAATGCCGCAAAAAACATTGTTTGGAAATTCGTCTGTATTATTTTTATATCTCTATTTATGTTTTTTTTTTTTTCCTGATTCACATTCAGGTCTTACACAGACACATCCAGAAAAGCAGCAGAGTCATCCAACCAGATCCAGCAGGATGGGACACGTTTTCCTGGGAAAGTCTCTTCCTGACTGTTAAGAGGCTCAGGCAGCACTGAGCTGAGACAGAGTGGCAGGACCTGTGTGCTCACAATCCCAAATATTCTGTGTTTCTTCAGGGAAAAACCTCAAAAACAGAGGCCTCCGGGTAAAAAATTCTCCTGTTACAATCTGAACTGGGATTTTGTGCTCCTGTTTCCGAGAGGAGCACCTCTAAAACCAGCTCCTGTTTCTAGGAATGCTCAGCTAATTTATTCTTTTTCTTTTTTTCTGATTCCAATGAGATTCTGAAGGATGTGGTGGAAAATTTGTTGTCTCCCCCACCTCAAACCCAGCACGGAGCATGATAAACGAGTCTGGTTCTCACCCGGGAGCCTCCAATCCTCCCAAATTCCCCGATTAGGCAAAAGGATGGGTTGGAAAATGGAGTTACAAGGAANAGCCACCCCCAAATCCCCCAATGGAGCTGCTGCCCCCTCCATAGGAGCCACCCCCAAATCCCCCAATGGAGCTGCTGCCCCCTCCATAGGAGCCACCCCCAAATCCCCCAATGGAGCTGCTGCCCCCTCCATAGGAGCCACCCCCAAATCCCCCAATGGAGCTGCTGCCCCCTCCATAGGAGCCACCCCCAAATCCCCCAATGGAGCTGCTGCCCCCTCCATAGGAGCCACCCCCAAATCCCCCAATGGAGCTGCTGCCCCCTCCATAGGAGCCACCCCCAAATCCCCCAATGGAGCTGCTGCCACCTCCATAGGAGCCACCCCCAATTCCCCCCATGGAGCTGCTGCCCCCTCCGTAGGATCCCCCGATGGCTCCCCCGGATCCAGAAGCTCCCATGGCCCCCGACGGGAAGGAGGTGCCCACGATGCTCTCCTGGGGGCAGGAGCTGAGGATGGGCCCCGGGAAGGTGATGACCACGGGCGGGGGGTAGACCACGGCCCGCGAGTCCCCGCAGGAGGTGACGCAGGGCTGGCTCCAGGCGTCCGCGAAGGGCTGCGGACAGAACACCTCGCACGGCGACGAGCAGCCGCTGCTCATCATCGCTCCCGAAGACATCTTTGGCACGGACAGCAACCTGCAGTGGCACAGCAATTGCAACTATCCTCCCCAAAATGCCAGACGGAAACAAATCCCCCTCTGGAGTCTCCCATCAGCGCCAGAAAAAAGGGCCAAAGGGCCCTTTGGGAAGAGTCGGCTCTGTCCCTTCTCTGCATTTCTCTGCACTGAGCTCTGCTGCTTCCCAAAGGGTTTCCTGCTGCCCTGGCAGTGCTGCCAATCCTGGAGAGCCCAGCCAAACTCCAGGGGCCTTTGGAAGCAGCTCGGCCCCAGGAGTTTGTGGGGTCACCAGGTAAAGTTGTGGTGGGAACCAACAGCCTTGGATCCATCCCAGTGCCTGGGAAATCCCAGCCCCGTCCTCCATCCCGTGCCTACAAACGCAGCCAGGGATGGGAGTTGGGATTTTAAAAGCCTGGACAAGGCACATGGAATTGCTGGGCATCACAGGTTCTGCAGGAGAACAAGCCCTTGGTGAAAGCCTCTCCCGGAGACACCTTTGGGGATGGACAGAAGCCTGAACCAGGAGCCTGAATCCTCACTACAATGCCCAAAATTCTAGAGGGAAACAATCCTGCTCTGGTGCCTTCCATGAGCAGGAGAAAGGGGAGTAAAAAAGGAGTTTAGAAACATTCCCGGACACATCTTTTGGGAAGGAGGGAAACCTGCAGCACATCAAAGGAGTAAAATTAAAATGTACAGACAGGTCCTTTACACAATCGCCAGTGTGATAATATCAATAATTTCCCTATTGAAGGACTTATTGTCCCATAAATATGAGTTCTCCCCTCGTTTCCCTGCGTCCTGAAGGCAATTCGAGCTCAGAGTAGTTGAGTTGTAACCTCCCTGTCAAACAATCAGGGTTTAATTGACGCTTTCCCTGTGTGGTTTGGAACAGCACAGCCTCATGGGTTTGAGATCTGCATCTCCCAACAGTCCCAGCCACAAAAAAAACCTCCCTGCCCAAGAGACAAAAATTGATATTATGGAATAATTTGGCTTGGAAAAGAGCTCCAAGTCCCATATTCCTGATCTTTTCAGAGCTCTGACATAGAATTCTTTCCCGATTCAGCTGCATCCCAGTTAATAAATACGGAGTTAGAGGCAGAGAACTCACCGGGCTCACGGGGAAAACCGGACTGAGGAGATGATGCTGGAGAAGCTGGAGGAAAATCCCGGTTTTTATACCCTTTGTGACAGCTCCCAGGATGTGCAACACAACTTTGGGACATCAGCGGCAACACTTTTTGCTGTATAAGCGCCTTCTAATTGTAATAATTGCTTTGATAAGTGCTAATGATTAGTAAATCAACTCCTCATCAACCAATGTGTGCACACACCCTCTGCCTTCCTTTAATCCTTAAATAATTTTTAGATGGTTTTTTGACTGCTGCCATGTCCTGACCTGGTTTGACTCGGAAATTGGTTTGGAAAGGTGAAGGATCAGGAATTCCCTCAGCAAGGTCAAAAATCAGTTTGGCTTTGCCAGGGGGAGTATTTTCTGTTCTGTGAAGAATTCCCCGGAAAATTCCTGGGAAAACCACAGATTTTGCCTTTATAGATCCCCTCATTTTTTAATATCTGTTTAACCTGGTTAAAAAGGACTTAAATAAATTCCTTGGGTGCTCACTGTCATCCAAGGAAGCCCCATATGAGAGCAGGGAGTCATTTAATTATCCTAATTCTTCTTTTGTCTCCTTTTGGGACAGCTGCAATATTCCAAGGAGGCACAGGTCCAGAGGAGGCTTCATTGGAGAAAAAAAAACAACCCAATATTGCTGAGTGCATGAAGCTGATTCCATCTAAAACAAAATAAAAGCATCCCAAGGCTGATCAGGATTATTTTTTTCCCTTTATCAATCACCAGAAAACTTCAGGAGAACTTTGGACATGATGGATATTTTTGGATATATATATATATATATCTTAAAATATAGATATATATCTCACACAAATATCAGTGGCATTGAACCCCAAACTGGGGCAGTTTTGGTCCCAAATCCAAGTCAGCCGAAGAGATTTGAGATTGGAAGTTTGAGATTTGAGGTTTGAGAGCTGATTCTCAGCCGGAGCTGCGGGAGGGAAGCAACTCCAGCCACGGAGCTGGAATTTCATCCTGGTTTTTCCCAGAAAAGGCCTTGGGAAGGGGCTCAGGGAGATTTGGAGTCACCATCCCTGGAGGTGTCCAAGGAACCTCTGGACACTAGTCTGAGTGACCAGGTTGGGATGGCTCCCAGATTGAACTCATTGACCTTTGAAGCTCTTTTCCAACCTCAGCGGTCCCGGAATTGTGCGATCACCTCGTATTTTGCGTTTCCATCGCGACGAAGTTGATACTCGGTGTTGACGTAACTCCTATCCCCACGTTTCTGGTGTTTCCAGACCCGATTGGAAAACAGAACATGAGGAGCCGATATCGGGGTTAAGATCTTGCAACAGAACACGAACAAGCCCTGTCAGGCCTCGGTGACATCCCTGGGGTTTGACAGCTCTGCCAGTCAGCAATTCCTCCTTGACTCCTCAATTAATGTGAAACTTTCTGGGTTCCTCCAGTTGGGTTGGGAAATATCGATTTATGTGGAAAATCGTGGGTCCCGACGCTGGTTCTCCCATTCTGGCAGCTCTGGGAAGTGGCAGCATTTCCACCAGCCCCCCAAAATCCAGATTTTGGAGCGGAAAGAGGAATATTTTGTACAAAACCTGTTTATTAATCAATAAATCCCTCAGATGGATTTAAAATCATTACATCCTCAATTCTGGGGACAACATCAGCACCGAGGTGACTTCCCGGGGGTCGGAATGTGGAGGAAAAGGAATCAAACCCAAGGGGTGCAGCACTTGGAACGTGACTTGGGATTAATAATGAATTTATCACGTCACTTAGGAGAACAATTAGGACAATTAATGAAATAATCCAGCGAGCAAAACACGGTTTGGTGACGCGTGGGAAGCTCTTGCACAAAGCGCGGCTCCCATCCCACTGGGGGTCAAGAAAAGTATAAAAGAGCTCTTGGAATTCTGCAGTGCCATCCACGGCTGCTCCTCATCTCTGCTTCTCCAGACCCGGTGAGTTGGATCTTCTTTGTTCTCTGTGTGAATACAGGGAAATATTTTCTGTCTTTTCTCTCCTTCCCAAAAGATGCTTTCCGGAATCTTTCTAAACTCCTTTTTCCCCCCCTTTTTCCTGCTCATGGAAGGCATCAGAGCAGGATTGTTTCCCTCTGGAATTTTGGGCATTGTAGTGAGGATTCATCCCCCTGCTACAGGTTTCTGTCCATCCCCAAAGGTGTTTCCGGGAGAGGCTTTCACCAAGG
>VZRF01000408.1:0-11038 GCA_013396875.1 Vireo altiloquus
AAGCCTGAAGTTAGAAGAAGATATAATTACCTAGACAGTAAGGACAATACAACAAGTGTTAGTGTTTCTAGGTTTGGCTCAGAGAAGTCTTGAAGCTGCAGAAAATGTACTTAGCAAAGATACTGAAGTTTTAAGCTTAATAATGTGCATTGTTATTACAAGACATACAAGCGAGTATTGTTTGTAACAGGTGTACGTGTGCTTTTTAGTGACTGGTTAGAACAGTTGTCTGTAAACTTTAGAAGCATGCTATTGGCTGGAAAGCTTTTAAGACTGTTCGGTAACCAAGAGATTTCGGGTCGTCTGAGCAGGTGTGAGCCGTGTACCATCTCTTGTGTACTTGAGGCTGATGCCTGAACGAAATGATAAAATACTCGTGGAATGTCTGCCTGAGCCCCCATCCTGTTTGCAAAGTAACACTGACAACTATAATATTTCAGTCTCAGACACAGATGTACTCTTCTAGTGCTGCTGTATCTGCAATTGTATATTGTGGCATGGACTGTAGTAATGACAAGAGCCTATAGGCCTGGATAACATGAAAATACAGATGGAAAACATAGAAGAAAATAAGCATCCACTCTATAGGCTAGAGGAAGTGGAACAGTAGAAGACTGGTGTAGAAATGTGTCATTACCAGGTGAAAGGCTTGGAAAACGATCTCTGCAGAAACATTCTGGATGGGTATAAGCCAGAAGAGAGTACATTTGTCAAGGACATTGTGTTTACATGATATGGTTTTGGTACTGGGAGAGGGGACTGCAGGAGTATGAGAAGATGGCAGAAGGTTCCCCCATGTTCAGTAGACCCAGCTCCAACCATCTCCAAGATTGACATGCCACTTGTTAAAGCTGAGCCAACCAACGACATCGATAGCACCTCTGTGATAGCAGCTGGGAAAGAGGAGTGCAAATCAGAGAGAGAAATGAGAAAATAAGAGAAGGAAAAATCTGGAGACATCCAGATCAGTGAACAGGGAGGGGGAGGAGGCGCTCCAGGTGCCACAGCAGAGATTCCCCTGAAGCCTGGGGTGAGGACCATGGTGAGGCAGCTGTGCCCCTGCACCCCATGGAGTTCCACAGTGGAACAGATAACCACACCAATAACAGTGGATGATCAAAGGAAGACATAACCCTCCAGCCTGCTGGAACAGGCTGCTGACCTGTAGTATCAGGGAGAGGGAAGCCCACACTGGAACAGGTTTTCTGGCAGGACTTGTGACCCCATGGGGGGTCTTATGCAGGATCCTTTCTTGAAGGACTGCACCTTGTGGAAGGAACTGCTGGTGGAGCAATTTTTGAGAAAGTAGATGGAAAACTGTCCTCCTGCACTGGAGCAGAGAGAGAACATGAGAAGGAAGGAGCAGCAGAGACAATATGTGATGAACTGACCTCAACCACCATTTCCTGTACCTCCTGCACCACTTAGGGGGAAGGGAGTATAAAAAACTGAATGCAGAGTTCAGGCCAGGAAGAAGGGTGTACTGGGGAAAAGGTGTTCTAAGATGTATTTTTATTTGTTATCCTGCTCTAATGTTTGTTTGGCAATAAGTGACATTAATTTCCCTGACTAGAGTCTGTTTTGCCTGCAATGGTAGTTGGTTGTTGAGTGACATCTCCCTGTCCTTATCTCAATCCATGAGATCATCATATTTTCATCATATGTCCAGTTTAGGGTGATAGCTCAGCTTGTTGAGCACCTTGCATTCAGCCAGGCTCAACCCACACACAAGAAGTAAGGGGGCAGGATTAGTTAGGGGCAGGATTAGTTTGTACTCTGAAGATCTGAAGTCTTTGAGGTTTTTTGTGTCTGATAAGCCTTGTATTTGGCCACAAGATACTTTTGTACTTGTTGCAGCACAATACTGCTACGGTTATGTAATGTGAGCGGATCAAGATGGGAATGATTTTTGTGATGTGACTTCTCTGCCTGACACATCTGCTACTCAACTGCTCCCTGCAAAAAAAACCAGATGAATTCTGTCGATTTATCTCTGGACAATCAGGATCTGAGAAGCCCTAATTTGTACTTATTCGGGTTTGAATTTCTTTTATGCATTGAAGGCTCTTTCAGGAATAATAAGACTTAAGGGATTTTATTCAATCAAATGATAAGTGTGTGTTATTGCAGGTCTATTAATCAGAGACACACTATCACTATGAAAAAAAAGTGCTTTTCCTCTTCTCCCTTTCTCTCACAGAGCAAAATCCGAAAACAAACTGTCTGTGGTGCTCCCTGTTATTTTGTGCTACACGTTTAGAAATTGAACTCTGTTTTCTGGTTCTATTCTTGTTTTTTCATTTCCTTGATTAATAGTTTTTCCCTGTCATACTGTGTTGTGATACAACAGATATTGCTTCACTCTTGCAGTAGATCTTTGTTTATCTACTGTGCAGTGGAAAAAAGAAGAAGCCTATTTCACTGTTTGTAGAAACTGAAACTGGTATGCTGATTTGCTTTCACATAGCTCATTTGACTGTAGACATATCCAATATAAGCATCCAAAAAAAAAAAATCAGCAATTTGTTGTGGGTGTTTGCTCCCATATTTTCTATGGTGAATAGTCTTTCTGATTTTCTAAGTCAGCTTTCAGAGCACAACATAGACCTATCTAATAAATAGAGTAGATAATAGGAAATTAAGGCCTAGCAATGGGGAACAAAGCAATATGGACCCCCTTATGTATCCAAAGGAAGTCCTCTATTGTAGAAATTGCAGCCTTTATATCCCTTTCATCTCTACCTGTCCTAACTGAAACCAAACCAAGACTTAACAGTACTTAACAGTAAGAATGCATCCATTGGCCCATCGGATAGCTCAGCTGCTGTCCACACATCCCACCAGCCAATCATCTCTCTGTGCACACACTGACCACTCATCCCTCCAGCCAATCANCTCACTTCCAATATCACTCAGCTGACTCTCTCCTCACTCACAGCTGCCTCTCACCCCTCAGCCAACTTCCAACCCTGCAGCCTGCAGCTCTGCTTTTCCCATGGGGCCTACTGGTGAGCACAGGCCTTGAACACTTTTATAATTATAAACCAAATCCTATATGAAGGCATCTATTTGATGATAGCCAAACATAACTTCATTAATGAAACTCAATCTTTTCTCTCCTTAGTCTTAAACCTTTCAAACTCCAAACTATTAAAAAAGGAGAGATTTATGTTTTGTACGTATGAACTGTGTCAGCAAAATCCTCATTGTTAAAGTGCCTCTAATGTGACCAAACTTCAAAACAGAAGGGATAAAAAAATTAAGCTAAAAGCCTGTTCCTCTTAATTCCAGTGTCAAAACTCCCACTGATTTCATTAGAGCCACTGTCAGAGACTGAAATATTATAGTTCATGACTGAAACATTTTCATGAGACTTTTAAATCTCTATTACAAAAGCTGCAGAAAAGACTACCACACCCTGAATGGGGCTCTGAGAGGGCCTGGACCGCCTTGCTGATTAAGATAAAGGGCTGAGAACATTCACAAAGCACAAGCTTAACACCGCCAAGGTGGAGGCCACAGCCCCAGGGCTATCAGCTGCCAGGCTGGAACAGACCCTGGCACCAAAGGGTCAGGGAGAGAGACTTTGGGTGTGTGGTCAGAGGTGCAGTGACCACTCATCCTCCCCTGCGCAGAGGAGCACAGCTGAGGGCTCTTCCCCCGGGGAGGGAGAAGCTTACCCACAGCAGAGGGGGTGACATGGCCCAGCAAAGGCCCCTCAAAGGGATCCCCAGCCCTGCACAGAGCACCAGAGATGATGGAACAGACCCTCAGTGTTGTGAGGGACAGGGTCACACTGACCCCTGCGAGGGAGGCACGTGGGCATTCCCACCTGCCCAAAGCATGCATTAATCCATGGAATTCGGCACTCTGTGGTGTGTGGTGGCAGCAATGGGGGACCCTGACCACCAGCAGAGCAGATGGAGGTGAGCAAAGAGATGTCATTGGGACCCCTAAATGGGTGATATGCTCCCACCTAATCCCTGCCACTCTCTCCCTGTCCCCTCACCCACCACGCACACTTCTTTCTCTATGTCTGTCTTTCTTTCTTTTTCTTTCGCTTTGCCTCTTTTACTATTAAATAAAATATATTAGGTTTTTAGCATGAACATTTAATCTCGTTTGGTTTTAATCTCATTTTTGGGAATAATTTGAACTTCCTATATTCTTTCTGGCTTATGCACAGAGACTTAGGTTTCTTTGCTTTTCTGGTTTTAAATGGGATCGCAACAGCCACAATGATCTCTTTGTGACCTAAGAAGTCAAATGTGCATTCAGTATTCTCAATATTGTATACTTGACCTTTAAAACCAGAAAACTTTCAGACATCTTTGGTCTGGGAAAGATTCCTTCTTAAAAGTATAGACCATAGTAGTCTAGAAATTTTCACAGTTAATATCTTTCTTTTGGGGGACTAGTTTAACAAACATTATAATTGTGCATATTTAGGTACCCTGGACCAGACTATCATTAACTTTTTCTGAAGGCGAAAACTGCTTAGCTATTGCTAGTTTGTGAGCTGCTTGTAACTTACTCTNTGTAATAGTTCATTGCCAAAGGATTATTGAATTCTAAATAATACTCCATTAACTACTATTTTCCTTATGTACAAAAACAGTTTTAGCACAAGTCTTGTAATGTGGTTTCATGATAGTTTAAGGCAACCAAATCACTGAGCTAAGAAATGCCATGTATCTTGTCCCTTTTTTTGTCATCATAAATTGCAGACATCTTTTTTTATCTTTAGAATGGAGCAAAGTTTGCTTTGAATAAGGCTCTGGGTTTTTCTTGGGAAAGGTCACCCAGGCAGTATGTAGATGGCATGTCCTGGGCAAACTGATTTTCAGTAATGTCCCTGAAGCTGCTGTCAATGTAAGGCTGATTTCATTTGTCTTATGTTTTTTTTTCCTGTACTGTCTTGGATGATTGAATTGTCTTTTCAAGACTACAAAACTCTTCTGATGATTTTCCACATATATGCATTTCTGTCATGACTCGACCAGGAAATGAATAAACACAGACAACCACACAAATTTTAGCTCTGATATATAGAAAGAAGATATAAAACCCCATTATTTTAGCCAATTCATGAGCTGAAGCCTCTAGTTTTCATCTTAGTGAACATACATAAAAACTCTTGTCAAAAAATGTGGCTGCTGCCCACACTGAAAGACAGACAACAAAAGGGACAGTAGAAAAGTAATTTTGCTGCTCAGGAATTTACACACTTTTTTGCAAATATTGATTCCATTATAAAAATGTGACTAGGTTTCGATAGTTATAAAAAGAAGCTCTAAGTTGTGTTAATGTTTTATAATGAAAAGCCTAAATTTTGGGAGATGTATTAGTTTTAAATGTATTAGAAACTGGTGAAAGAGATATAAAATAGATAGTCTAAATCAGAATTTTTTGCTTTATAATGTGCCTGTCACTGACTTTTCTCAGTATCTTTCCTCTGGGCAATATGTTAAATTAAAAGAATTTCTTTCTGGATGAGGAAAGCACTTCAGTGCCACTGGCTGGTTGTCCACTAGAAAAAGATTACTGTGACCAACAGCCAACATCACCCTCCCATTTTTACCATACTGAACAACCAGGAAAGAAGTAAAATTTTCAGTCACTCTGAGTCAAATTTGTTGCTCGGCTATTAAATGACTTCAGAGGTTGTTGAATTTTCTTTGAGGGTAGCTTTGTCTGTTTTCTATATGGTTGAAGTATAGTACCAGAGCACAAAAGGAAAGTCTTTCAGAATTTTACCAGTCCATTTCTTAGATTCAGTTTAAAATTAAACTCGTGCCAGCAAAATATTAGTGAATGATTTAATAGAAAAAGCTACTAATTAAAGGCCTTTTCCATCTTTTCAGAATGAAGTTCAAGTGTGATAATATATGAGGATGGTCATTTTTATCCAGATTCCACACTCATTCTGTGCAGGCCCAGCTAAAACTTGAGAATAAATACTTATTTCTGTGCATACATTCTATGGATGAATAAAGACGTCTGACATACACAGCAGATAAAAATTTCCCTCATAAAATGGGGGAAAAGATATATCACACCAAGGAGAATTTCCAACAACTGATCTGCCTGGAAGATTCAAAAGAGCAAGCATGAGTTTCTCTGGTGATATGTTGAAAAATCCCCTGGCAGATCAGGTATGTGGAAGACTGCTCAGTACAGTCTTGAAATTTCTAGTACTTTTAATGCTATCTTTTTCTGATGTGAAACATCATTCTAAATTTCTTTTAATACCTGTAGGTATAGCTTTAGGACACTGAAGTTAAAAATACTTTATGCTTGCTTTGATAGGAAATTATGCAAACAGTTTAAAAAAGTCTAATAGACTTCATAAGTCTTACAGCAAAGCATTCTTATCAAATCAGGTACAACAATTTCAGTTACTCTTCTTGTAGTACAGAACCATTATTGTACAGAAAAAAGGTATATGTAATCATGTATATTGAAAGCTACAGGGCTATGTGCTCTGAAAACATGAAGTTATTTTCAAAATATTTTTCGAACAGTCCAAAATTACTTTGTGCAGTTACTTTTTGTCTTACAAACAAGAAGTGTTCTGTTAGTATGGTGTGGAACAACTAATTAAAAGACAGAAAAAACGTGGGACTGTCCCTGATCCTTGTCCTCCTGCTATGGTGTTGCATAACTGAGGAAAAAGAAGCATAATTACTTCTGTATTTTACCAAACTAGAGGAATTTTCAAAACTGACAGAATTTATGTACAATGGGGAACAAATGCTGTGCCATTCTCGTTTTCAGTTCTGGCTACAGCTGCAAAACTTGGCCAGCATGTGCCGCTCTTAGGCTTTTGCAAATTGAGAAAGGATTTTTAGGAAGCTGCTGCAAGTTGGCAGAGTTTGAAATACCACCTGTGGTCTTTTAAATGTTGCTAGTGTATGTGCATGATTTGATCCAGTATCAGAAAGCTATAACTAGGTCCTTGATACACTCCATTTCGCAGAGGAGAGCAGAAACAGCATATAACTCATGTGAGTTCTGATACACGGAAAGAACTCCTACAACTTGTTTAAGTCGTGAAAGTAGGTATGTTTATTCCAGTGCCAGGCACATGGACGATCGCTCCTTCAAAAAGCATACGTGCCCGGCAGCACTGTCAGCTGTTATATATCGAGTTACAAGTTTACATATGCATTAGATTTCACAACACACCTATACATATTCATAGCCTATCTCCACTTCATATTAAAATGAGCTCAAAAGTAATTTCCATACCATCATGCATGCACAGTGCCTCCTGGTGGTGGTGGGCAGGGGTGCCTGGGATGAAGTAACTCCTCTTCATCAGGTATGAATTCTGCCTTCTGCACATGCTCTCTGAGCAGTTAGTCTAGGTCCAAACCTCCTGGTCCTGGTCCAGTCTTTAAGGCTGGTTTGTCCTGGCTTCAGGATCCGATCCCAGGATATCCCATTATGGTTTCTTCCCTTCATCAGTGGCCTTCCATTCTCCCGTCCATCCTCCCTTTCTTCTTGGCAAGTGGAATAGGTGTTGAACAAGATATACATTGTTTAGTAAGCGGTTCTTAAAAAATAATTTCTTAACCCTTAAGTCCCCTGTTTTAGTCCCCCCTTTTCTTTAAAATAGTAAAGTCTTTTAATAATACATAGATTCCTCTTCCTCTTTCAATAGGCTTCTATGATAGATATCCCTTAATGCTTTTCCATGTGCATTTGATAACATCATCAAAACTGATAATTTCCTCAGCATCCTATAATTCCAAACAAACAACATAATGGATAAAACAAGGCTAACACCAACTAAAATCAGAAGAACAACAATGGGGTTAATCAACTTATTTAAAATGCCAGTTGCAGTAGGTGACCATCCAAAGAGTGTTTCTCCCCAGTGATGACTTGCATCTTGTTTCACCCTTTGCAAAACTCTATTTCTTCCATGTCATGATAAATAGTAATTAGAGTTTTCTTTCCACTTTCCTGGACTTCCCGAAGGATTTGAACCAGGTCTTGATGTTGGACTAAGTGCCTTACCAACGTAAGGTTCATTCCAATAGGTATGGAAGATAATTTGTGATACATAGTATAATTAGATTTTACCAGCTGGTGGGATACTACTGGCGCTAAATACAGTAAGTCACACCCAATGATCTTAACAAAATTNNNTCTTTTGCATCAATTGTATTGCTTTTACAAATAAACCCTTGTTGTTGTTGTGTAATGCAAGATTCCAAATTTACAGTCTGTAATTTCTTGTCTACCATCCAGGCCCATACTCTATGTTCAGAGGGATAAAGTACCATTCCCTCATGGTTTAATCCTAGTGCAATAATGGGATGGATAACATAAATTGTGGCATTACGTGTAGTAAGCACAAAAGCTGTGGCCACACTGACAATTGGGTCATAGGTAAAATTTACTAAAGTCTACTAGGACTGGAGTTTTCTCTCTAAGTCAATGGCATTGTCCCAAACAGCCTTTTGATCTTCAGCAGGGAAAGAGCCTTCACTCCCCTGTCTTATAACTAAAGCAGCTGCTGACTGCGTCCATAATTGTGCTTGTATACAGCTGAGAGCTAAAGAGACATGGCCTTGGACCATACCAACTGCATTTATTATTAAGTACGATCATGCTCTTCAGCCTTTTCCCACTTTGGTAACACTTTTGAAACTTGTCACTGGTTAGTCCCTAGTGCCAACAAGGAAGAATGTAGGGGCTGTCTTAGTTTTGTCAAATCTCTGGTTGCAGTTGTTAATTTACTCATGAATATTTCTGAATCAATTTCATTTAAAACCCCCAATGCTGTTCATAATACCGCAGTCAAATCCCTTCACATTATGCCCTTGAAGGGTGCTTGCTTCTGTAACCATGTTGCCCAACCCATAAAGGATGTCTTTAGCAGAGAAGAGCAGGCAGGCTGTACTTCAGAAATGTTTACTTGCATCAACAATTCAACACGTTAAAGAGACTACTCTGGATTAAATAATAATTGTTGTTGGCCTGTCTTTCTTACCACATAGGGGCCAATTCAATAAATTTTAAATTTAGATAACTAATGGAGTCTTTGTTTGGATAACTTAGGTTGTCTGAGCCTGAGTGGTAATCTGAGCCTGGATGGTAGTGCTTATGGGATATCCTGGCATGGCTCGAATGACAAGCTCAAATGGCCATTGATGGGATGATCAAGTGGCTCGATCTTCTTGACTTAAACACATGTTATTAGTTTTGTATAGTCTAATGTAAAATTATACCAACACGCTGAGCCCAAATCCCGATTACAATAATAAAATTGTTTGTTAAATGTCTTCTGTCCTCCTTGTGGACCAAGGTCTTCCACACTTACCCAGATTGGTCTCATATATTCTATTTGATGACACGTAAAACTATGGTGAAGTACTCGTCATCCTACATTAGTTGGTCTTTTCCTAAAATTAGGATAGTGTCATCCTTCTTCCAGTATGGTTACCCATTCATCCTTCTTGTGCACCTGTTGATTTTATTAAGACTACAACCTGTGGGTGTAAAAATGTATTTGGCCCTCCCCATGGCGACGGCCAGGTTGTAGGGACTCCTCCCTGGGACCAAATGTCTCCATTGGTGACTTCACAACCTAAAATTGTGAACAAAATTACAAGAAAAACAATCTTCCACATTATACTCATTTTACCTGAGTAAGTTTTACCTTCAGTCCATCATTGTCGAGCGTTGCTCTCCAAGTCACCTCTGGGGCCTTCTTCACTCGAGTGTGATGAATCCAAGTGTTCTGTTCCCTGATTTTGATTGCAGTATAAGTGGTCGGGAGTACCTGAAATGGTCCTTTCCACTGTGGCTACAGAGTCTTTTCTGCAAGAGACCTAACATATACATAATCTCCAGGTTGGATATCATGTACAGGACCATCCAAACCCCGACTATGTGTTGCAGCCACATGTTTCTCATTCTCTCTGAGCTGCTTGCTCAAAGCTACCATATAGGTGGTCAGTAGCTCTTCTCCAATTTGTGTAGAAGCTCCTTTTCGCACCCCATATGGTCTCCCATAGAGCATTTCAAAGGGACTCAATCTTTCTTTAGCTCTAGGCTTAGTCTGAATTTGCAGCAGTGCCAGTGGGAGTGCTTGAGGCCAGGGTAAGTTAGCCTCTTGGCCCAGCCTTACAATTTGTTGCTTGATTAAATGATTAATCTTTTCCATCTTGACTGGAGATGATATAGAGTGTGGCGCTCCCAATTTACGCCTAGGTGGTGGCTAATTTGCTGCACCACCCTTGAAATGAAATGTGGTCCTCTATCCAAGGATATTGTGGCTGGAACTCCAAAGCATGGTATTATGTCTTGTGACAACACTTTGGTCACCTCCTGGGTTTTGGCAGTTCTGGTGGGGAAGGTGTCTGGCCACCCTGAAAAAGTATCTGTTAATACCAGCAAATATTCATATCTCCCTTTTCTTGGGAGTTCTGAAAAATAATTTTGCCATTGCTGTCCAGACCCATGACCCCTTCCAATTATATCAAGTTTTGGTTTGGGGGTATTCTTGGGATTAGTCTGGAGGCAAAGGTCACATTGACAGGTTACCTGTATGATGGTAGCATATAAATTCCTATCACTAATTTTCCAGTTAAATAGTTACGAAAGGCATCTACTTCCCAATGTGTCTTCTGGTGTTCCTCCCTTACAAGTGACCATAATAAATGAGAAGGGATGACCAATTTCCCATCTGCAGTAGTAGCCCACCCCTCTTGATTTCTCCAAAGATGGTAGGGCTATTCTTGAATACCTGAGGCAACGCTGTCCATATAAGCTGAGTTTTGTGCCCACTCTTAGGGCTTTCCCATTTGAATGCAAAAATTTTCTGGCTGGCTTCATGGAGAGCTTCATGGAGGCAAAATAAGGCATCCTTTAAATCTGAAACAGTAAACCAGGTTAGTTCTGGTGTCAAACATGTTAATAAGGTGTGGGGATTGGCCACTACAGGGCCAACGTCCTCAGTGATCTTGTTAACAGCTCTATATTATCCATCAGGCATACGGACAGGTAAAACAGGAGTATTAAA
>VZRF01000412.1:0-50022 GCA_013396875.1 Vireo altiloquus
CTGAGGTGTGTGTGAAAGGATTTCAACTTCACTCTTATTTTCTTTGTCTGTAACAATTAGATCTAGACTAGCAGTGATTCTTAAATTACTGTCCAGGTTTCCAATAGTATGTGATGAGCTTCTCCTTCACCTACCAACAAGATTTTTAACATAATTAAAATGTGATAATTAAATGTGATAACATTAGAATGAGAGAGAGGCCATGGATAGGAAAGAGTCTACTAATCTCTGATCTTCTCTGGGTTTGCTCTGGTTGTCACAATTTCCATGACTGAGATGTGGTATGGGGTGACTTCTGGAGGTCAGATGAGGCACAGCTGGGAGTGCATAGCACAACATGTTCCTAGGTGAGGGACAGTTATTTCAGCAGAGTGGCAAGCTTTCATCCACCATGAGGAAATCATTGCCTTTCCCAGGACAGAGAACATGAATTTTCTCAGATCCCACAGAGGAAATAAAAATCCTGGGATAGATGAACTGCAACACACATTATTAGTGTTAAAATACTAACTATCAGGATAGAAAATGCTATAGCCAAATTGATTTGGAAGAGCTAAGCTGGATTCATGAGAGAGAGGCTAGCAGAGGACGGTATGTGTATAATTTGTAACTTAACCCAGGCTGCAGTGATATGGAGACACCAGCTGTCATACTCTTTATGGATGCACAGAAAACATTTAACATGATTTAACAGGACTTTCTGAATCAAGTGATCTTGAAGTTTGTTTTTCACAAGACCTTTGCTGACAGTGTTTTCTTTATGGACCTTCCCCTGTCAAATTGTTGCCAAAACTCAGCAGGATGCAATTTCTTCTTCATTTTCCCTGCGAAATGAAAACCACTGCAGTTCTGTGGGGCTAATTATACTAGCAGGTATCAAGTCTTTAACAGTATTTTTTCAAGTCTTTTGGTTTTTTCCCCCTATAAATGAGGAAAGAGGTATTTGCAATTTCTGAGCTAAGGCACTTGGAAAACTACAAGTGCAAAAACCCAGAGGCTTGGGAGATCTGGGGGCCAGTGTTCGATGCATTGTCATGCAAACTGCATCACATAGACCACTGACTACAAGTCCTGTAATCACAGCATTTATGAACTCCAGGAGCTGCAATGTGCTTTGAAAACACAGTTTTTGGGTGGACATACCTGGATGCCAGATCCAAGTCAGCCTAACCAGCTCAGTGGAATTAACTTCTGGTATCACCCAACTTCAATAGAAGCACAAGACTGTGGCAACTCTTCAAATGGGCAAACATTTTCAAAGGCCATTGCCAATCTTTTCAATATCACAGTTTTTAGCCTAATGCTCAGACCTTTTCCACCTGCTTTACAGATACACAGAAACTCTGGTCTTTGCTCCAAAGACCTTATTTTCTATACATATGGATCTCATACAGGCAAGGTTGATGCTAGAATTAATAGTCTACTAATCATGTTAGCTTTTACTTTTCAGCATATGCAGATGCCGTATTTCTGCAGACAAGTTATCTATAACATGATGGATAATTTTGTCTGCTTCTAGTTTTCAAGTAATGCTGGGAACATTTTAGGTTTAATCAAAAGAATCTGGCATTATTCTATGGTTTTGTTCTTGGCATTGCTTTCATGGTTCAAAAACATTCCCAATGCCCAGCTTTCAAACTCCTGATAGAGATTGGTTTGGATATATCCAAAATTTCCAGTATCCATCATTATGTGTCAGCGTCCCTTAAGGGAAGGCTGGTTTCCCTTTACTTGCTGCAGAGCCTAGATCTGCTGCCAGCCCAGCACCAGGGCTTCTCTCACAGCATCCAACCTGGTGCCTTGGACAGGGGCTAGCGGGGAGGAGAGAGGAAGAGGTAATATCCCTCCCTGAGTCTTTCTGGAAAGTCTAACTGTAGGACCCACTGCACTGCCGAATTGCCCTCCCAAAGCAGCTATGTCGAGGACGACAAGCACAGTGGCTCTCCTGTGCTGGCAGACAGAGGAGTTGGGAGGGTGCAGCATTCTGTGGTCATGCTCCTTGCACAAGCTGGACTGCGTGCTGTCAAAGGAAAGAGCTCGGGAATGTTTTGTGGTGGTATGCTCCCTCTCCTAGCCTGGCAAGATAAGTGACAGAGCAAGGGGAGTTCATTATGTTCCATGTTCCTTGATCCAAGCAAGACAGAATTAACTAAGGCTGATTTTATTTGGCTGGAAAGGGCTGAACAGCAGCTAATATTAAACACCACTCATGTGAAGCAGGGACATTGGTACTGAAAGAATTATAATGATTTAATGTGAACAGTAATAAAGTGTTCATGAATAATTTATTTTAAATTATTACCTAGATATTGGCTGGCTGGAGCTCCAACCTTAGCCCATATTTCTCTGGCAGTATTTAACCTCGTCACTAATTTAGGGAATTAAAGGCACTCGAAATCCTAGCTGGAGGGGAAATATGGGTAGACTTCAAATACAATCCTTGTGCCACTCACTCACTATTTCCCTTTTGCTTGTATTAAGGAGAGTAGCAGATATAATGAAGTCTATGAATGAAGTCCATAAAATTAAGTCTGTACTGAGTCTATGGCCTTTCCACGCATTGAGATGGGCCTTCCACCAGCCCAGGCCATGCGGTGCCCATAGGAGCTCGTCAGAAGTGCAGGACCTGCTTTCCTCTGATGCTGCAAGTATCTACAGCAGATCTCCACTACTTCCACATGCTGTTGACATGACCAATAACCACATTGTGTCCAATGCAGCAGACAGCAAATTCAGCCCATCTCCTTTTAATTGTGAGAGTTTAGATTGGGTTTCATACAGAAAACATCCCACTAGCCAGAAATTTCCAGGCAATGGAGGACGCAGATAACACTGTAACACATAGGTGTATAAAGGGACACACTTCTCTTTTCCCACTGACTGCACAAGTAGCTGTATCCATTTCCAACACCCTGTGTACTTTGCAGGTACCTCCTGCACAGTTGCTTCTTGCAGCACTGCGCCTCTAACAAGTGTTTTAGTAACAGAGGGTACAGCTACAGATATTTCTGAATTAAGTGGAGGTGGAGGTTTACAGTGGCAGTGTAGCTGCTAGTGGCAACTTCTTCCTCTTGCCTTGGAGCATATTTCCCTTTATGGTTAGGGACCATTTCACTTACCACAGGCTGTGAATGGGTCTTGCTCTGGAAAACATGATGTGATGTACATGCATGTCTCCACAGTCACTTGTTTGTATAGCTGTACCTTTAGAAATAAGAGCTGCAACCAGAGTAGGGTTTGAAAAGAGTCCTGCTGCTGCCCAAACAATGCTTTCAAAGGACTTTCAAACAGTGTGTCATGAGAGATTGTTTTGCCATACAAACTGCTGTGGCACCCATTTCAGCCTAGGTCTGAAGCAGAGCTTGTAGTTAAAAACACCATGCAGCTGTAACACAATAACAAAGCAGTTCCTCTGACTAAAACTGGCCACAGTCCTAGGGTCTTTCCCCTTGCTTTCTCAGCCACACCCTTCCCTGAAATCACCTTCTGGGTTATGCAGCTGACCCCAAGTCCATGGGGTTAGTCTATTCTGGCAAAAGGATTTTCCAGACCAGAACATTTAGTTTGATATCTAGATAAAGAGTGACTCATTTTTGATTCATGAGCAATGTCTGACCTTACTGGTGTGCCCCCAGCTGGTTTTCAGAAACTAAGCTATTAGGGGAAATACTCACCCTCAAATTCCCAAGCACCACAGATGTCATGTGGCTGTCACCAGAAGGCCGAATGTGCACCCACACATCTCTCCTCTGCCATTCCCCAAACTGTGGTCCTTCAGAAGCTGAAACATCGGCAGCCTTTCTCCCGTGCTTGGGCACACACAGAGGTGACAACTGTTCCCCTTCTTCCAGCAGCTGTACACACAGACCTTGCAAGGCCACCCCTCCCCTGCCAAGTAAAGCTGTGCAGGACTGTGCATTAATTCAGGATTGGGGTAGGGCTAAGCACAACAGGCATTTTGTGCAGAATGTATTCTGTTTTCATCAGAATATTTTGCAAGTAAGGGAATGCTTTTATTTTTGTTTCAATAAGGAAACCACATAGTCTGCAGCTTAATATTCCCCAAATTTTTTGAAATTTCTCCCAAACTGAAACTCTTGTACAAGCCAGGTACTTTCACAGAAACAAAAGCAATAACAAATTTGGATCATTAACATTGTGCAGAAGGCAATTTTCAGATGAAAGTGTTGGAAATATTCATACTTCCAATATTTTTTTCTTCCTTACCAATAGGAAAAAAACATGTAACTTAAGGAAAGAAGATAGTACAATATCGAAAAGTTTTAGTAGTTCTCCTCAGTGCTCAGAGATCTCCCTTTAGCAAACTTGCAGTCCATCATGCAGTCCACAAGAGTGCCTATGTGCTGCAGTAGCTCTACTAGACCAGCATCCACTTCAAGTGATAAAAATACACAGGAACAGGTGTCTCTAGGCCAAGTATTCAATTAAGTGAAATTTATTGTTTTAATATTCCTTTCTCCTATTTCTCAACCAAGGGATCTTCCATCACTAAATCAACACGACCCAGACTGCTGCAGGAAGACAGAAAACAGGACAAGTGCAGACTTTTAAAAATTAAAATGGAGTCAAAGAAGTCCTCTGCAATATTGGGTTTTACTACAGTACCAAGATGACGCGAGAGAGCTACTCTGCGAGGCCGACAGAAGTAGCAGGTAGCAAGAAAAGCTTGTTACTGGTGTCAGTGTGACAAGAATGGGTGAAAATCATCCTGATCTCTACGTTAAAGATAGAAATCCGAGGTCCTGCACAGAGCAAGACCTGAGGCAATCTGATCCCTCCATCCCCAGTGCCTTTATCATCACACTGGTCGCAGATGAGGGCAGGAGAGTTTGAGGGTGAACATTTCCTTTGTAATTTTCCTCTTTCTCTGTTCCCAAGGCCAGAAGGATAAGAGCATCACCTATCACGTGTCAGTCCTCTGGCAATTTCTCACAGCTAAAGAGAAAACTGGGCTCGGCAACACCTTGTCTTATGGATGGCCCAAATGTACTTCTCAAGGGAGAGGATAGAAGTAGCACCTTCATCCTTCCCACACCACCTGGGAGCCACCAGATCTGCTCCTCCCTGTAAGTGGCCCATCCAACTCCTGCAGGTTACCTGGAAGTGCTTTATTCCTAGTAATGCTGAAGGAGAGTGTCTAATGGTATGTAGTGCACAGAAAGAGGGTAAAAATATCCAGATCCAGAGGTTTTACAATGTAATTAAAGGGTTTAATTCTTTACATACACGGTGAAACTGAAAATCCAGACTAGGTGCATTTGAAAACAAAGCAAACCACATAAATGTGAGCTGTTTCACACTAGACTATGGGTGTATTTATGTGGAAGACTGAACAAATAAATTAGTGGTTTTTTTCTTATAATGTAAATACTGCCAAGAACACTGGAGATCCCAGCGAAGTCATCTGGATGGAGAAATAATGCAGTGCAGATGTGAAAGTGCTTGAAGGGAAAGAGGGAGCATCCAAGCCTTTCCCAAGACTCTCCTAACACTCTTATGACAGTGATCTGCCTCAGTGTTGTTTTTGGCATGGCTCACTCAGCAACCCTCACATCCCAGCTTCATAATTGAAGCTACAGGCCCAATTCATTAAAAGAAGATTTACCGGTGTTAGGAGGGTTTTGTCATAGATCTTGTTTTCATAAATGGGGCTCTGTAGTGCATGTGATTTACAGAGGAAAGCAAAAATGGAATTATGGGGAGAAGTACATGTGAGCAAGGTCCTTGGAGTGAGAATAGTTTAGTATGGAAATGTGACACAGGTCTGGAACAGAAGGAATTCAACCTCCTTTTTACCTGCTGACATCCGAGGAGATGTCTCAGTAAGACAAAACCAACTCTGAGGTGGTTGTGGTGCTCTGTACACCACTCTGCTCCTTCTACTGTCCTGTGTGCTCCAGCAGCTCTAGGGGAGCTGACAAGGAGCAGGGCGGTCCCAGCTCCCACTGCTCACTGCCTCCTCAGTGAAGCTCTCCTGTCTTGGAGAACCACTCAGTTAAATGCTGAGGCCCTGTAGAGGTCTTCTACACTCAAAGTGAATTTCCAGCCAGACTTGCAAGTACAGCCCAACAAGATGAGCAAGGGGAACTGCAGCTCTAGTGCCAGTGGCTGTGAGAGCTACAGTGCAAGAGACATGAGAGATATCTGGGTATGGCATAATAAATAAATGCTTAGCAAGCAGAGACCTCGGCAGTGCGAGCAGTGGAGCCTTGAGCATGTCTCATCCTAAATGGATGTCTGAAAAAACAGGCTCTCCTATAACTCCCCTCTTTTCTTTGCCTACCAAGGGAGCTAGGGTGCTGACTGAACCCAGCTGAAGTGAAGTCCCTCCATGGGTCCTGATTGTAGCCTAATTGCAGCCTTAAATTCGCAGTTGCCCATGAGGAAGAATACAAACAGCACAGCTATGTACAGTGCTGTCTGTGTTGGCAGAAACAACACAATGACTGGATTCAGATGAGGAAATCCTGAGGACAGACCAAAGCTCTTCTAGTCCCCTTCCATTTTCCCCCTCCCCTAAAAACTGTTTATGCCTATTAGCCTTTATGTCTCTACCCAAAAGAATTGAGTAAAACTTCCTGTCCTTTCACTGAATCCTTTATATTTGTTATTAAAAGACAAGTAAATTATTTTATCAAAAAAATGTGGAAGCTTCTATTTTTTATGAGATTTGTCTCTCAAAATTTGTTAACGGCTATAATGTGATTAACAAAACCAATGAGTAATGTACAGCTCAGTGTCAGACATGTTGGAGTGGGTCAAAATCCATGACAGCCAGGAGTTAACAGACTTATAGCAGAGAACAAGGAAAACTGTTACTTGTTTTGATTATGATGTTATGCTATAAGTATTTTGCTCTTGCAGATCTGATATGCTGCAGTGACCTAGAAGTGACACACAGCTGTTCCAGAGGGTGTTCTGTATACGACAAAGCAATTTCCCTGGCCAGATCTTGTGTCTACAAATGATTTTCTGGAAACATTTTTTCACATCTTTACAAGTGATTCACTTAGGGATATAATATAGGCCAAAAAAGTTTGTTGGCTTTTTAATAAAGAGGAAGTGTGAAGTGAAACATTTACCAATTTTGAGTTTTTCATACTCGTCCAGCAATCAAGAGTTATTTTCCAGAGGCCCTGCAGGTGTCTGAGTGCACATTGGATTTGACACCATCTATTGTTTGTGCCAAGAAGTAGGTTTTTAAGGAACATTTGGAAACATTCACAGAAAAGGGAAACTTTGGACTTTTGCAATGGGAGTGATCTTGCACAAAACCCAAAGCTAAATTTTACTTACACAGTGGGAGAACAAGGTGAAAAACCACCCTTATGAGTCATTAATTCATTCAACTTATTCAGTGTCTAAATAGTGCATATTAGATATAGGTTGCTCTTAAATTGCTTTTGACAAGGGAGTTATCTACTGAGTATTTTGATTAAGCAAATATGTTGTAAATAGTCATAACTTGCTTGTGGTCAATTCAAGAGGAAAAAAAGATAATCGAAATATGATCTTTATTCAAAACAATTTATTCTGTTCTAATCACATAGAAACATTTAGATATACCTGGGTAAATGCCACTGACAAGCCATCAGCAATAGAACACCAGGAAAATCAGCCTTGATTCTTCAAATTCATGTTTTTCATTTGCAAACCAAGAACCATGTAGCAGAGGGGAAGAACCTGCATTTCAAATGCAAGCTGACTGACAACAAGCAGTTACCTTGGACAAAGTCCACAGCAATCATTCCAGGGATCTGCAGATGATTACTGAAAAGTATAGGTTTAGATCAATCATATTTCATAACCCAGTTTCAGGGCTGGGCTTTTTCCATGTTCGAACAGTAATAGAAAGAGATTGTGATGCTGACTCTTTAGTGGATCATAGAGAGATCACAGCACCAGGCTGGAGAAGGGCAGGTTCCTTTTGAGTTGTCTCAAATTGTAACACTCCATTTCTAAAAGGGAACTTCTGTAGGTTCCCAGGAGAAGAACGTAAATAATGAAAGATGTTTTGGTAAGGTGTTTTCCTTGACCAATGAAAGAGCTTTGTCTTTGCTTGTTTTCGTATTTGTGAGACTGTGCTGCAGAGACAGACAGACACAGTCAGACACAGACGATCACTCCAGCTAACATGGCTGGAGGGAGAAAAAGTTTGCTCTCTGTTCTTGATAATAATAAAGCCTTCCGAAAAATTCTATGAAGATGGAGTAATTTTGTGTACAAGCCCTAGCACTTAGAGCCTCATCTTTCCCACAAGAGATTAAGAAGCCTGCCTAATAATTAGCATTCCAGCCTGTCAGAGTCTTATTATGGCACATAAAACTTCAATTAGATGAACAATCCAAAGGCTGCCAAGATAAGGATTCAAAAGCCAGAAAATACCAGAAATAAGGTCATTATGCTCAGTTTCAGAACTTTGAATGACACAGCCACGTTATCTTCTGTGGGAGTCATCACTGTCCTCCACAGAAAACACATGGTCTGTGTAATAAGCATTTCCATGAATGAAGATCCCATCTGTACTCACCAATATAAATCATGACAGCCAGAGCTTGCCAGAAAATTGATTTTTCTGTTTGATGTGTGTCTTTCCTGATTTTTCAGGATTTTTAAGCCTGTCACCTCATCTGCCCAAAGTACAGCTACCACTGGCTTTCAACGGTACCACTCACCTCTTCAAAGCCTGCTTGAATGAAGTGCCCTGCATCACCTGGGACAGAGGGACAAGAACAGTCCATCTTTTGGGGGCAGTACTGTCCTTTCTATCCCTGTCCTTCCTGGCTGCAATATGTGCTTCCCTTCCATTTGCACTCAGAGAGGAGGGACTCTGTGAAGTCTATAAAATCACAATCTAAATGTACCTTGAAAACTGCTCTGGTCTTTCAAAGGCTGTTCTTTTTCTCCATGCTCTGCACTATAGTCAGTTCTTTTGCCACACTGCGAGTACTTTCCAAAGAACAGAAGAACTGTCACTCATCCCACCCCCCATACAAGAAAGAGCAGTGAAGAATTTCAGACCATGAAAAAAAAAGCATTTTTCATCCTTAACTTGGATCTTGAAAGTGGCTTAAGCTGGATGTCATGGAAAATCTCCTGCTGAAACATTTTTAAAAGTTTGTCAAAATCACAAACAGCAAGACTGAGGACTTACAAAAGAGAAAACTGTTCAACCCAAATAATGAGTAGACTAGCTAGATCTCTCCAAAATAGCATTTTATGTAAGATCTAAAAGCATTTCTCCACATAGGGTTCAAAGCTAATAAGCTAAGGACTGGTGTATTTTAAAGACCTAGAGGGGCCACAGAGAATCCTCTACATCTTCCTCTAGACATTCACTGAGATTAGACTGACACCAAGAGTTGTACTGAACTAAATCCACAGCCAAAATGTGATAGTGTCTCTTGCTTAATGTGAGTAGCTAGTGTCCTCAGACTGAACTGCTAGATTTCTGTTCTATACTAACAATCTGTAGGACTAATTCACAGACACTGATCAGTCATTAAATCAAGGTGACAACAAATACTCATATAAATTACCTTCTTTCTTCCTACAGATGGCTTCTTCAAAAATGTTACTGTTCCTTTGTAGAAAGCCCTGTTTGGAAGAGAAAGGAAAAGCATTACTTTGACACTGTCTGTACGAGCATTGCCTCTCTTTAGGTATTTTTCTGAGAGCTAAAATGTATGAACCAAAACAGGAACTCCAAAAAGGTTCTGATTTAGATACCTAATGTAAGATATGCTTGAATATTTATCATCCCAAATGATTTTCAGGTTTTTTGATTTATGCTCATGTCTATTCTTTTGAATTTAGTTTTCAGTGATACATGTTTTCCCTAAAGTCTCTTGCACTGCAGGAAAGAAGAGCCCCTAAAGCTGGTTTGTGTAGATTTTTAAAACTGGCTTACATGTCAAAAAATAGACACAGCTGCAGTAAAGGGCACTGGGCTTTTGATCTTTTTTTTAAAAAAAAAAGAACCTGAGTTTAAAGAACATTCATTTTATGCAAATAAATCTGAGCAGAAAAACATCGTAAGAAAAATCTGTGCCCTTTTGAGACCCTGGAAAGCAGCTGGCCTGGCTCTGCAGGAAGCAGCCTGCAGGTGCTGGGAACTGGCCAGAGGGTGAGACTTGCAGCTGCTGGACTCAGGCCTGGCCTTTACCACAGTGGGAGCAGGAAGACGTGCCTGAGGAAGTGGTAGTTGTCCCTGGAGAGGTTTCACCCCTTCCTGGCTCCAAGCAGAAGAGGGCTGCTTGGCTCTTTCATCATGCAGATTTCTATCAGGCTGGATTTTGTGTTTTTCTTGTGTAAAAAGGACTTAGTTTGAGAAATATTTATTTGGAGGTTGTGGATGGCAGGCATTTCCCTCTCAGGCAGCTTGTACTCTGATTTTGGTCAGTTCAGTAAAAAAAGTCAGATAAATGCTTCTGAAGACCTGCAGAGGAGAGACTGATCTCTTATTCTTTTGAAACAAATGTAGCTTCTTTTTGCAGGACTTGTAACTTTTTCTGTTTCTTTTTTTTTTCCTGATATCATGACTGTGGATTTTCTCCCTCTTCAATATCTTTCATATGAATATCCTACTTTATCAAAGGCAGTATTAGAAGCTGAGGGGAGAAAGGGAGACAAAAGGAGTGCAATTGTCATGTGTTTCTTCCCATCCAGATAGATCTGGATTGCTTGGCCTTCATTTCCAAGTCTGTAACTCCAAAGGAATCATCATAGGTAAAAAATGTTATGCCATGCTGTGTGACTTGCTGTGTGAATTCCAAGGACTGTGTAACAAGCCAGGGCTGATACAGTGCAGACAATGTGATGGCACTGCCTGCCCTTTGTGTCACTACAGAGAAGGAAGTGGGGCAGGGCACTTAGATGTCTCCCAGGACAGAGAAGGTGGGTAGACAGCTGGAAAAACAAATATTTTAAGAAAAACAGGTGAGAAACAGCAGAGAACACAGTCATAAATATGTAGTGTTAGTACAACATTTTCCTACCTTTAGATCTCAAAATGCTTCGCCACTTTATAAGATGGGAAGCACACAAAACCCATTGCCGTGTTCACCAAATATGTTTACATCAGAATCAAGGATGCAAAATTACCTTCATGCTACTGCGCTCTTGAAACATTCCTTTTTCTTTCTCCCAGCTCATCTTGGGACATGTTTCAATATAAATGTCCCTGTCCCCATAACTGAGGTTCACTGAGTTCAAAGGTTGAAGAAAGGTAGACGTGAAACTGAGATGGATTTCAGGAAAAAATGATGCTGATTTGACAACCCCTCTTCCAAACTTTGAGAAAAAATGTGTAAAAACGGGAGAGGCTAAAGAGCAACTGAACAATTAATTGTTCCATTCAGTATGTGTTCCCAGTCATCCTGGAACCCAGCTCCCCATGAAGAAATGCCAAGACACAGCTTTCCTTGTCCAGAATGAAGCTAACATGCCTAATAACTTCCCAGCTATTCTTTAGCCCTCTCCATCCAATCAACAATGAAGAACAAAGCCAACCTCCACAAACTTTTTCCCCCTCAAGCTATTTTCCATACAAGTGCGAAATGTCAAATTTGCCTATGCTGGGTCTGAAACCACAGGATTGGGACAATTCAGTTGCAATATCAAAGTTAAATGGGATTATGAGTTACATGCTTGGGACTGGTATATAGGATGGTTGGCATGAAAAAACTAGAGAGATCTGGCTGCTGGGGTTGGGCAAGTGGGAAGAAACTGTGCTTAATTCAGTTTTGAAAGCAGATACTCCAGGCTAGTGGACTCTTCCAGCAAGGGAGAATCTTTTATTTTTAATGAATATTTCAAAACACATCGGGTTTGTTCCAGTGATGGTTCTCATGGAAGCAGAGCAATAAGATTCTAAGTCCAACTCCATAACTTGGGTTTGTACCAGGCAGAGAAGAGTGTGGCTGCCATGTATTGACTTTTATTCCTTTTTACTAAAATTTCAGGGAATGTCTCTGTCTTTCCTTCTAAAAGAGTCCTATTTTGTATTAAAAAAATTGATATTCAGTACGACTAGGAGAAAGTGCATCTGTATAGGCTATTAGTTGGTGTAAAGTGATGACTGATTACTGGCATTTCAGTTTAAAAAGAGGAAAGAATTAAAAATACAGAGTTTTGGCCAGAGTGCAAATGAGATCAAGGTGTGAGATAAAGCCAGGCATGACACCAAGGTCAGGGAGAGACAGCTACGGGAGGGATGGCAAGTAGAATGCTCTGAAAGGGTGTGCCGAAGAGTCAAATGTTGGTGTTGTTTTGGCCAAAGTGAGAGTAGAGGTGTTGTGTTCAGAACCAAGAGGTCATGTCAGTGAAGTTTTCAAAGGTCAGTGGTAGCTGGTGAATGTGGTGACACTGCTGAGTAATTTTGTGCATGTTGTGATCACTTCCTAATCCTGGTAAATCCTCTTACAGCGGAGTTGTAGGTTCCCCTGCCTTTGGGGAATCTGCTGAAGCAGAACCCACGTGTCTCAGGAATGCTGAAAGGATAAACTGGTTGATGGCAGTAGATGGATTGGCCACCCAGAAGCACAACACCAGGTGCAGTAGTGGGTTCCTCTGCAGACCTGACAGGAGCTGCTGAAGTCAGGTACATCATCCCAGGTAGGCTTATCCTAAGGAGAGTTAAAATGGAAGTGGTTCAGGTCAGACATAATTGGCATACGGCATGATTCTTGGGGTGGTCTTGTGCAAGGCCAAGAGACAGACTTCAATGATCCTTGTGGGTCTCTTACAACTCAGGATATTCTATGATTCTATGACACATGCCTCACCGGTAAATCCAAGGAAGTGTGAGCTCTGTCGAAAGGTTTTCTGAAATTTTTGTCCCTATCCAGGTCTGCCAAATCATGCTTCTTAACAGTATGTCACAGCTAGACCAACAAGCAAACATGCCTTATATACCTGGCCTCCCTACCCTCACCTCTCACCAGATTTTTCTGCCCCGTGCCCAGGCTCCAATTCAACAGGACTTGGACCCAACAACCCCTACCTATCCCACCTGCCTGGCACCCTTCCCACCCTGTCTCTGAATGCTCCCACTGAATTGTCCTGCCACAGCCCGTTTCCGTGCCAGCTGCCGGAGCAGCCCGTGTTCCCTCGGTGAGGGGATCCGGCCTGACTCCCCGCGGGCCGCGGGCAGCGCCCCCAGCGCCATTTCCTGGCCCGCAGGTGGCGCTGCTGCGCCGGGCCCGCGGCTGGGCTGAGGCGGGCGCGCGCCGGTCGTCTGTTCCCTCACGCGGCAACACCAATATAAACAAAACAAAAGCGAAATGACTTTTCAGTGACGAACAATCTTCTGCGGGAAAGAAACAAACAGGCAGCCAGGCGCGAGGGCAGCCTTCCCTCAGATGAGAGGCACCGCCGGGTGTGGGAAACACGGGCTTTTCCCCGCAGGTTGTGCCTTAGGGTCGGGACGCACCTGAGGAGGGGTCGGGGCAGCGGCGCAGCCCCATGACANATATACCTGGCCTACCTACCCTCACCTCTCACCAGCTTTTTCTGCCCCGTGCCCAGGCTCCAATTCAACAGGACTTGGACCCAACAGCCCCTACCTATCCCACCTGCCTGCCACCCTTCCCACCCTGTCTTTGAATGCTCCCTCTGACTGAACTCTGACTGAATTGTCCCGCCACAGCCCGTTTCCATGCCAGCTGCCGGAGCAGCCCGTGTTCCCTCGGTGAGGGGATCCGGCCTGACTCCCCGCGGGCCGCGGGCAGCGCCCCCAGCGCCATTTCCTGGCCCGCAGGTGGCGCTGCTGCGCCGGGCCCGCGGCTGGGCTGAGGCGGGCGCGCGCCGGTCGTCTGTTCCCTCACGCGGCAACACCAATATAAACAAAACAAAAGCGAAATGACTTTTCAGTGACGAACAATCTTCTGCGGGAAAGAAACAAACAGGCAGCCAGGCGCGAGGGCAGCCTTCCCTCAGATGAGAGGCACCGCCGGGTGTGGGAAACACGGGCTTTTCCCCGCAGGTTGTGCCTTAGGGTCGGGACGCACCTGAGGAGGGGTCGGGGCAGCGGCGCAGCCCCATGACAAAGATGACACGACGTTAAGACAGACACACATCACAGCCGCGACTTTTGTCTCTGCTAACATGAGGAGAATGAGGAGGACGTGGAGAAGGAGATCTGTCGCTCCCGTCCCAGCAGTTTCTGCTGCGGAGCACCGTCACAGTCGGCTGTCTGAGGGACAGGGCTCAGGAATGGCCTGCGAAGGGGACACACAGGCCAACAGCCACACTCGGGTGGGTTTGTGGCTGATGGGAGACCAGAGCACAGCTGCAGCCATTACAAACAAGCNGAACTTCTTAAGTTATTTATATGGTTCAGATATACCGACACTGCCTTAAAAAATCCTCAGGGAAGAGCTTTAGGAAATTGGTTAGAAATCTTTGAAACTGAGTCATTTGGGATGGGTTGAACTTCTGTTTTTTTTCTCCAGCTGCCTGCTGTGTGTTTGTCAGATAGGGATTGAACTGAGAAAGGGTCTTGGAGTTCAAACGCCTTCCCTGCTGCAGTGAGGTGGAGCATGGCACAGGATGCAGCTTATCACAGATAACAGCTGTGTGTATCAGGGGTCTCCTCTTCCCTCTCCCATGCTGTTTGCTCGGCTCCCTGCCTCTCCCGTGCATGCTGTGTGAGAGAGGCTGGGGTAAGGGATGGAGTTCAGACCCATTAACAGCTCTTCAGCCAGCTAAAGTTAGTGTCACGGGGCACATCCTGCTGATTCAGCAGCAGAGGGCACTTCCTATCTCAGGGGGAAGGAGAATAAAAAAGAAATAAATCTGCTTTGCCTCAGGAGCCATGAGTAGCACCTTTCAACCCTGTCTGGGTGAAATGTGGATTTACATTACAAAACTATACTGCTTCACTCGCAAAGCTAAAACAGTGTAATTTCTAAGCCATTAACAAAGCTGTACATATATAAATGCCATCTCCAAAATTTACAAACCACTGAATTTAGCCAAAACAGACACTCCATAGAGCTGTGTCCACACCAGGATTTGGTGGCTTGAAAGGTGGAGGCTGAAGGGAATACTCAGGTAGTCAGAACAAAATCATGAATAACTTTTGGAATGGGAGGAAAAGAGGGTTTGCAAAGACCATTTCTAAAGGTTTGAAATCAATCCACAATTGTTTCATTATTCCCACTCTGCCCAAATACTCTTTCTAAGTCTTATCAAAAACATTATCCCAGGATTATTAAAACACCAGTGATAAAGCGAATATTTTGATAATAAAACTGCAATAAAAGGCACAATGTTCTCAATGAACATCGTCCTATTGCAAGACTTGACAAAATTCCTGAATTTTGTTTTTAACTTCACCAGGAAAATAAAGGCTCATTTTTACATACGGAATATTTCTGTTTAAAATCTGTCCCAGGAGCCTGGTCGCCTCTGTTTGACTGTCCTGACCCACCTCCCTGCAGTGTCTGTGTGGCTTGGGGGCAGGGAGAAGCGCTCTGTATTTTTGGCACAGTGCTGATATCCTCCAGGGGACCGTTGGCTGAAGTGTCAGAATTGTACGAGAGCTGCATATGGTAAGGAGGATGTTGCAGGAACACGGAGGTGTGTCTGTACTGAGAGGGAAAAGGAGCTGAAAAGTAATGCAGGAGGCAAAAAATGGTTTGTGGATACTTTTCAACCTCAGGCACTCAGGAGGAGGCTGAGAAGGGAAGGAAATAAGAAAAGTAGTGTATCATGAGCTGAAGAGAGCAGTGACATTTTACAGCAGTCGAAGATCTCCTCCACAGTGTTTGTACTCCTTTCATGTGGTGTTATCAGAGCTCTTTGCAAGAGTTTATTATCGTGTTCTCCCAGACAGCAAGCAGACAGCCATCCTGTGACCCACATCCTGAGTTTTACAGCCCTCCTTGTCCTGTGCCATCTGGGGTATTTATAGCGTGACCCATCACTGGGAGAGCAGAGGACTTCCTTTATACTCTAAACATTACACTACAATAATAATGAGAAAATGGGACAAATGACAAGCTTTCCTGCCCACAAAACGTCATTACCCTGCCACTTCAAATGACGTGAGCTGGTCAGGTCACCTCATGGCTCAGTGGGTTTCAGGGTACTGGCTGTTGTGGCTACCATGCTGAAACAGAGGCTAATGGCTGGGGCAGTACAGAGAAAGGAAGTTTAAATATGTTGCAGACTAATTCAAGCAGGGAAGGCGTATGAGGAGAAGCTGAAGCTCCCTGGTTAGGGAAACATCTGCCCAGCCCTTCCCAAGGACCGGCTGTCAATAGCAAAGTGAGCTACAGCTGGCCTGTAAATACACTGTTACAGAGCATAGTATAGCACCTCAAAGAGATTTTAAGGGTTTTTTCCTTTATTTTTTTTTCCAAGCATTTGCCTTGATCACAATTATTATTAAAATAAGCGATCTTCTTTTAAAGCATAAAAGGAAGGAGTTGGCTTCCTTCCTTTCTGCATCATCTCCTGAGGTATCACACTTCTGCAGGCTGGCGTTAGCACCTCACTGCATAAATGGTGCGAAGTGATTCCCCAGAGGGATGTTTTTCTTTCCCCCAATAAAGGGAAGATTTGGAGAGATAAAGTAGCCTTTATTGAACCTGGTAACATACCATTGTTAGCCAGAAAGGTCAAACAAAGGGGCTGTGAGAGGTCAGTGGGAGAGATAAGAAGGATGATGTGTGTGTAGAGTAAGATAAGAGCTGAGGGTCTTATGCGATTATCAAGGTTCAGGCATGTGTGGGCTAAAGTGGCAAAGGGTGAGTGAGCTGGTGGCTCTCCCAGCTCGTGCTGGAGAGGGAGTGAAGGGAAGCCCTGCAGCTGGGAGGGTTTTTGATTGACTTCACAAGGGAACCTCTGAGTGAGAGCTGAGCAACCCTAGCAACCACTGTGCTTTCCCATTGATGTGCTCTGCAGGCCAGGGTGGGCCTGAGCACTGACAGGTTTACCTGGTGTTGGCCAGCCCCAGTGCCTGTCTGGTGGCAGCAAGCAGAACGTGTGCCCCCTGAAGCATGCCATGAGAGTGCTGGCCAGGTGACACCCAAGAGCAAAAGTGAGAGATGGCTCCCTGCCAGAGGGGCTGGCATCAGCCTTGATACAGAAGAGAGGGTGGGCGCGGGTGGGTGGGAGCAAGTGCAGAAAGGTCTCTGCTCTTATGCTTTCACCTTTTCTATGGGGCTGTGTGTGGGTTCCTGAACATATGGCCAGCCTCTTGCTTTGAATGTCAGGTTTTAATGTAACATGACAGTTTGGACCCTGGAGACTTCTGCCTTTTGTAGCTGATAGCAAATGGGCGCATTTTGTTACGTACATCTGCAAAAAGTAATGAACAACATGTTTGAATTGATTCAGGGATCAAAACTAAGGTAAAGAGTAGAAACAAAAAGTCCCCATATATCAGCAATTGAAAAGAACTGAACACCTGCATTCTCCTACCAGCAGAAAAAATGCAGGAAATTGGTTTCTAGACTCAAATTGGGTAGAAGGTGGGATTATGATGGACTAGAGATTTTTATACTTCAAGCAGGTGGGGAAAGAGAGGGTATACTGAGATCAGGTTGGCTGGATGATGAAGAGGAGAGCAAAATTGCCACAATGATTTCTACCTGCAGCCTCCCCAGATCTGTTGGGTTTTACGTTCCACAGCTTTGTTGTTGACAGGTGAGAAGTACTGGGATGAATCCACTGCTTCTACACAGCAACCAGTACATGTGAGTATGACAGTAAGATCTAACCTGCTTGTGAGCCAGTGACGAAAGACAGAGCTGCACATTCCAGCCATGAGCAACCTACACTTTTGCCTGGAGAAAAATAATTGTATTAACTTGATAACTTAGCTCTCTTGAAGTCCTATCAGCACAGATACAGAACATGCCATTCTTTACTGCAACATAGCCAAAGTAAACTATCCCAGTGCCATATCAACTTTTGCAAAGGGAGGGGAAAACACTAACATGGAGTGGAAAATGCTCTGACAGTGTAGGTTTGGCCAGCGCACAGGGCTGGTTGCCAGGCAGTAAAGGAGTAATTCACTCTCACACAGAGGTAGAACACACCCTACAGGTAGCAGACAAACAGAACACAATCTGGAAATGAGTGAACTACAGTCTGGGCTGATCTGAGACAATGTGGAATGGAAAGAAATTCTTTAAAGTAAAAAAAAATTCTGTACCTGATGCTGTAACAGGCCAGTCATGACCAGGTTTGGAAGCAGCAGACCCCTAGAGAATATTGCAGCCTTTTAACACTTCACCAATACATTTATCTTTCTTGAAGGCAGTGCAAACATCAGAGCACATGCTCCATTTTACCTCATGATAACAACATCAACATCACAGAGGAGTGTACTCATGCAAAATCTTTATTTGGAAAATGTCTTCTCTTGAATAACAGCACCCCTCTGGTTTACATGTAAGACCAGAAACAGTATTTGCATTGTGCAATAAAAGAATATAAAGTTCTTAAAACACATTCATCTTCTGATATCATATAAATAATATTATAATTGCTTACCCCAATTTCCTCTATTTTTATCCCTCTAAATCTGCCTGTGGACTAGTTAGAGAAGAAAACCAAGGCAATGACATCGTATTAGTTTTGGAGAAAGGCCACAGTATCTTAAATGTCAGAGTGGAGAATTATCTGTATTGTATAAGGACAAAGACACATGGATATTGATACACTGTCTAGCGCATATATCTCCTTGTTTTCATTCCAGGTCAGGAATGGCTTCAGAATGGTTCTGATTATTTTCTCTGCTGGTCCAGAGCTCTAAAGAAAGCTGAGATTGTGGCTGTTAAGGGTAGAAAGTTCCTCCTTCATTTTATAATACGTATGTTATTGTGGTTTCTCTTGGCTGGGAAATTTCATTTCTATTTCTAATCTCAGCCATGTGTCGGTCAATTCTGATTTATGTTCCCTTCACCCTCTCCCTGCTGTGCAGCTCTGCATGCCATATTGCAAACATATTTTTCAGTAGGGGTGGGAGGTAGCACTGTGGTTTTGGGCTTTGCTATTGATATCAAGATTTCCCTTTTTCTTTGTTTGAAATATTTTTTTTTTCCTTTAAAAATAGAATTGATGGTAAACAAGTTTCATTTAGTCCACATGGGAGGTACAGTGAACATTTTCAAGCAAATTTGAATAAGAAATCAAAATTTCCCAACTTTTCTAATGAATTCAATGATAAAGTCATCATCTCATGAAATCTTCAGCTTGAACCTTTATTTGGATTATGCAGAAGAATAGAAGTTTAAATTTTGTAATTAAAATGCACTGCAGTAAATTAGGGCTGCAGCACTGTGGGTTATTGCCAGTGGAGGGAAATTAGGGGGTTGTTTGATCCTCAACCAAGAAAATACCAATGTCTTCCAAAAGAACAGCTTTACACAAAACATTCAAAAGTCTGACAAGCTGTCACTTCTCTCCATTCCTTTTAGCACTGTTTTGTCTATCTTCTTTGAGCTGAAGGCTCCTGCCAAGTAAAGATTCATTTCTCACATATACTTGCCTCTATCAGATATTGAATCTGGACAAAAGGACCCACTTAGCAATTGCAAGAACTTTTGTCATTTAAAATGCAAGAACATTTCATTTCTACTTTTCTCCCAATCACTCCACTGTTTTTCTTTTTCCTTTGAAAGGGAGCAGTGAAGAAGACATCAACATTTTAACCCAAAAAGAAAGTCAAACACTGTAAAACTAACATTCAGCTGGCTGTCCATGTGGCAAAGGCAATAGAATGTTGACTCTAGACATTTATATGGATTTGTGATATTAAACAGAAATATTTTACAAAATTCCAGTATTTATCCTTAAATAAGCTTGATGGGACTGGTTATTTTCTAAGTGTAAGAGGTTAATTCTGTGACTTTACCAATTTAAGCATATGTTGTCCTTCTTGTTTTTCCAGAGTCATTGGAGGTTTCAGTACAAAGACTTGCTCCCCACATCAGGAGCTGAGTCAAGGAAACTTCATGGTTTTGATACACGATGCTGGTGTTTGCAAGACAAACCTGTGGTATGAAATACAACAGTGCTTCTTATCCCTGGGGAAGGCTTCTTGAGTTAATATCTGAGAAGTGATGCTTGGTCAGGTGTATCGGATCACTGGGCATTTCGGTCACTGGAGGTTTCAAGTCATTCATTCATTTCCCTCCTTTGCCTTCCCATCCTCTCCTTTAGCTGTGGTGGCGGTGGGATTTCTGGCTCTGCTCAGACTGCACTTTGTCTAGCTCCGGATGACTCTAGCAAGGAGGATGGCATGGTGCCCGCAAACAGCAATTCTTCAGGGAAACCAACTTCCCGCTGGCGCTCGGGAACCACAGGAGGGAGAGCGTTGCCCTCCCCAGATGCATCGCCCCCGGGCAGAGCCCACCCGCTTCCCCAATCCTGATCCCGACTCTGATCCCGATCCCAATCCCAATCCCAATCCCAATCCCAATCCCGCTCCCTCTGCCTCTGCTGCACCGGGAGAGGCCGTCCTGCCCTGTCCAGGGGGCCCGGACAGTTCAGCAGCCCTGGACCTCATGGGTGGCTTCTCTTCCTCAGATAGGAGATAAGAGCCTGGAACGTCATGTTTGCTTTTATCTCCCTGCCACCATCCGTTATTACTGGCAGCAACCGCTCAGGCTATGACTGTCCCTTCTGGATTTCAACAAGGTAAAGGGAAGTAGATAGCAGCTCCTCTTCAGCCATCCAGGTCCTGAGGAGTGCCCCCATTAAACATTTTTTAAATGTATGCATCAGTCAGGGTTGGGAGTTTTTTGTGTGAGTTTCTGAGAACGCTCATCTTCCCCCGACCTCAGCTTCCCCATCTACAACAGCACAGCAGCAGCACAATCTGGATATACAGCAGCTTGTAAAAATGTGATTTCTGAGGTTCTAGCTCTGCTCTTCCCCCTAGAATAAAGGCAGAGTTCCTTACTTTTCACTGTGTTTGCATTGCAGGAAGCACTGGAAACAGCCTGCTGCATCCTCCACCTTTGCACCCGCTCAGCCCTGAGCTCCTGCTGTTCCCATTGCCAGTGACAGCTGTTGCCAAGACAGTTTTATGTACCCATTGAGACAGGCACTGGCAGTCACCATTTACTGTTTTTTAACCATGTCTGGTGTGAAAGGGGCTTTCTGTTGACTGTTTGCAAACTGCTGAAAGGTTTCTGGAAAGGTGGTTCAGCTACAGTACCATCCAGTCCATTCCAACAGCTGACCCATGGCATAGACACTGTAGAAACAATGAGGCACAATTGTTCAGAAAACTGTACCCTATGGATTTCTCAGTTGTTTATATCAAATTAAACTACCAGTGTTGTTACAGGGATACATCATTTCCAAAAGTGGACTCTGCTCCTTCATCCACTGGTCAGTCACATAGTACTGCAAAACAAAGCTTACCCACTTTCTTATTCTTGGCCAATAAAATCTTCCCTGCAATACTGTTGCCTCTTTTTTTTTNGGATGTTTATGTGCTTTGGAAAAGTAATTACTTGACATGACTGATGAAACAGATACACTGTGGAATCAATTAACCTATTCCTAGCAGAAGAAAATAAAATGCAAAGAAAACTTTTGTTCCATGGAGACATAAACAGAAGATAATAGAAATGCTTATATGGGATAATTTACAGTTCTTCAGCAATCAAGGATAAATTAAAACTTTCAATTAATTGCTACACATCTCAGCTTTACTGGGAATTGGGAAGATGAGAGTTAATGCAGTTTTTTCTGAACTGTTTTTTATGGGCAGGATTCAGGTGGGCAGGCACTGGGGAGGAAACATGTTTTGTAGCTATTTACAAGTCCCCAGATGTCCTAGATGGTGATGAAGAGAGGTGAATATAGTAAGAGTGGTAGGAACAGTTTGTCAACAAGTATCGCAACACAGCACGCACAAGAGTTAATAAAATAAATTATACACCAAGTTTTCTTTTCAAGCAAGCTTTAAATAGTCCATATGTAACAGAATCATGTGTTACAGACAAGAAATTCTTGCTGCCAAAACACAGGATGAGTGTTTTTCCTGATCGTTCTTTCCGAATTGCAGACTTAAGAAAAAATATTTCAAGAAATTACAAGACTTTAAAAAATAAAATTATGCTAAAACCCAGAAAAGGCCAATAGAATAGACTGGTGAAGTACATTAACAAATCAGCAGAAGAATGTTAGTACACAAGTACTTACAAAAAACATACAGGAATGGACATAAAGGCTTTTAAGACACAGATACTAAGCAGGCTAATTCAAGATCAAAGGGCAGAATGCATAGGCTTTATTATAAATTCTGTAATTCATGCATTTGTGTGTGCAGATAAAATATATTTAAAGCCATGTATTTAAATGCCATCAAAGAGACACCTGAACTTCTCCCCAGCAACACCTGGTGACTTCAGGGAAGAACCCAGTTTTGCTTATTTTTGTGCAGTGGCCTAATCCAAACTCATAATCTGTAAAAGGGAACAAAGTATAAGAAAGCAAGCAGGTATTTTATCTGAGCCACTCAGCTGTACTGGGACAAAAATCCAAACCCGCTTTTTGGTAATCAGTGTCCTAGGAATGGAATGGCAGCAACACCAGCCTGGAGAGTTCCCAGTGTGTTTCAGAAAGTGGCTCCAAGAAGAACGATCCAAGGGTTGAGTGGGAAAAAACAGAAATTAACCTTGTAGTACATAGGTAGATAGATGGCTTTTTTTTCAGAACAAAATAAGATAGCATTACGGAGTAAGTGGCAATAGGGTGTGCATTAAGATATACAAGTGAAATCTGCTTGGGGCACCTTCACTCAGAGGAATAAGACTTCTTAAAATATAATTATAATAATAATAATAATACTTCTTTATACTTGCCACTTGTTAGCAATTGTTTACATCGTAGAAAAATAGATAGTATTCTGTAACAAGAAATATAGTTACTTTGTTAAAATGGGCTATTTTAAACCAGCTACTATACTTTCATATAAAGAATTTCTAAACAGCAAAACAAAAATAGGTAATACTGAGTGCAAAACAGCCAGTGGTATACTTTGCATTGGTTTGAAACATAGTTGCCAGCTACAATAATTACATGTTCTGTACACTGTACTACAAAAGTCTTCCATCTTTTAGAAGCTTTTAGGTTTTGTTTTTTCTTCTTTCTAGGTGGCAGGTAAGTATTTAATCAAAGTAAATTCAAACTCTGGAACTCAGAGAGAATTTCACAATCAGTCTTTGCTACCATTCTTTCACATTCCTTCCTCCACACAGTGCAGCAGCACTTTCTACTTATGGCCAAAAATCCCTTAAGTTAAACAAAGTTTAGAATGTAGATACTTAGAAGTTTAGCTTATAGATTCACATTCTTTCAAAAATAATTTCATTAATCTCCCACGTTTACATTTACACCAATGTAATGCCTCACTTGATGCATTTCACCATCCCTGCTGAAGACTGAAATAGAGTTGGGATAAAAACTCTTTGCCAACGGTAGGTATCGTCTTAAACACTACCAAGCCAGATGGTTCCAATGTAGAAGTCAGATTTTTCTGTGGTCTCCACAGCAGTTTCAGACATGAATAGCTAATTCCTAGTGGCAGTGGTAAAGGCATTATCAGTACACCATGAACATCACAAATGGAGACAATTTCCAAACATTAAAGAACAAAACCCAAACAAAAAGCACCCAGGAAAAAAAATTGGTGAAACATTCTTGGTAGAGCAGAAATTTCTCTATTCTCCTCTTCAGTATCTCACACCTTTTCAACTTTAGTGGGGTCATACGTATCTGGAAAAAACAAGAAAACACTCTTAATAATGTATTGTGAAATGTGTTCAATATTTCTAGCTGTGGAAATGACACATCTTTTCCCTAGTTTTTATTACAAAAAGAGAAGCTGATAATGGACTTTCCATGTTAAAGATACATATCACATTCCTGACCCAAATTCTGTATTTTTACCAGTATAATTTGGGAACAACTCTGATCAAATGCATGGAGATAGAATTTGGGAAGGCCTTAGGTAGGTAGGAACAAGGACACTGAATGCTAAGTGATTACTTCCAGTTCTCAGGTGCTTTGACAGAGAGAAAAAGACACAAGATTTGCTCCCCCTTGCACTGAACACCAAGGACCAGTAAATGCTTTAAGTGTCCTAGCAGGGCATGTAAGGCTGGCTGAAGGAGTGGTTATGCCATGCAGTCATCAGGGTCTTTTCATTGGATTGCAAATCCTTCGTTTCAGATTAATTCAACAGAAAACAGGAAAGCACAGCTGCATTGCATCACTATGGTTAGTCTGTCTCACTTTGGTCTGCAAAACTGCCGCTCATGTTTCAGCCTTATTCACTAAAGCACTGGACTGGCTTACTAACACTCTTCTTCTTTGCCAGCCTCCCTCCTGCCAGTTCACAGGACATACCACAGGTTGGTTTTCCTTTCCCCAAACCCCTGAGGACACTCTTCTATCAGATTTTTTAATAGGATTTTTCCCAATGCTGGCCACGAAGTGAGCAGACATGAGCCTTTTCCTTCACCCTCGTCACTCCGGGATAGGATAGCAATGAAAAGGCTTTGCCTTGTGAGGTCTGCCTGCCCAGTGCCATCATGCAGACACCTGACTTGCCCTTGGGGTGCACAGTCTTGGCGTGCAGGAGCCAGGGCTACCTAGGGAGGAGTCTGCAGGCGCAGAGGGGCAGGACAAACCGGTGCTGCAGCCGCGCTGCCGCGTGCTGCTTCTGCTCTTACACAACCGGAGTATCTGTGCTAACCTTAAACGTCCCTCCCGTAGGCTGTACTCCCACAGCACTCGCATTTAAACAGCTGAGCATGAAAACAGTTCCACACATAAATATCACACTTTGGAGTAAAACGTTCATCCTCAGGACTTTCATGCTGATGTGAGTGAATGTCTTCATTCAAACATAAAAAGCATAAAAATCCTCCAGGGATATTTTTGCTCCCATGTGCAAGTGTCCATCTGCAGCATCCAGACTCATGTCAAGGAGGAACTGGCTAAAAAAGGACTTCTGGATTTGGCCCCAGTGGGTGGATTCGTGGTGCAGAATCTTTTATCACTTCTCTTGCCCACCCTCCTCAAGCTGCTAGGCCAGCCAAGAAAGGAGTCTGTGCCAGCAACACCTATGATTTCTGCAAAGCCTTTTCTGGTATTTCCAAACAGATACCACATAAATGCAAAAAAATCAACAGGAAAAAAGTTTTTGAGCGTTAGTGTGCTCTAGGATAATGCTGCATCTTTCTAAGCTTAATGCACTGATGGTGTGTGATGCCTCTAAAGCAGTAATATTTTTTTGATTATAAATATTTTGTCATCTAAACTGTTAGAACATAAAATTCTGAACTGTTCTGTGACAGGTTGACCTAAGAATAAAAACAGATTTGCATTTCAGAAACCTGATTTTCCTAAGGCCAGACACATTCACATTAACGGAATTCCCCACAAAATTTCAGGTGCTCACTGTTTCAGGGAGTGGCAGGACAGGGGTGGGGAAGAAGGGAGAAAATCGGGCCACAGGACATGGAGTCTCCTCACGGCTCAGTATATTCCCTGAAAGCTTACCCATGCCCTCAGCACCTAAACCTAGGGCACAAAAGTGCCAGACTGATAGGCCAGGTCATCCTTTTGAGGTGGACAGACGTTGGAGTTCTAGTGCTGATACAGAAATGTTTATTCAACATTTGGTTAAGCTCATTTGAAATGCTCTCTACAGAAACAAAGCCAGATTAGCAGCCTCATGTCTTCAAACAGCAAAGGAGAAAAGACATACAATACATTCGGGAACACTTGGAGATGTTCTCCTAATGGCAGCATTTGCATAGTAAGATGAGCTTCTTGCACTCAAGTTTTGGCAGGGCTCTTGCTCAGAGACGACTGTTCCTGTGCCAAGCTACATTATACATGTGAAAGCCTGTTTCTGCTAAGGGCTTCAGCCTCTGTGACAGGCCCAGTCTGCAATTATAAGGCTAATATCACCATACCTCGCTCCAAATAGAATGGCCTTTTAGAATGGAATATTTGCTCTTTGAGAGCAACTCGTTTGGGCTTTCAATTGTACCAATGAACTAGTCTGGAAATTAGAGTGAGACTTAACAGACGAAGACACAGGCCTTTCTACAAACATCAATCTTCAGCCCTGCCCTGTTAAGGTAAGGTGAAGCTTTTGGGGCCATCAACAAATCAGGGTCTCTTGGGTGGGAAGAGGCCAGTGGAGGAGCCACCTGCCCACCCCATGAGCGTCACCCTGCAGTACTGGACATGCTCAGCAGGAAGGGACATTCATGCCATCCAAACATGGGGAGGGCTGTTATGGCTGGGAGGGAACTGCTGCAATGGGAACACACTGCAGAATACAAGCCTGGCATTGTCAGCAAGAGGGATAAATTTAGACCTAATTTACTGCAGAATAACTCTCCAATAAAACGCACACAATCTGTTTTGATACATCCCTGAAGTCATGTCACCACAACAGTTATTTTCTTCACTCCAGCAGAAACCCCAAGGGAGGAAAGCATATGAAATGCATGTGGGGCATACCAGACCTGATGGGTACAAGAAAGCTGAATTAGTCTCTTTGAAAAATCTGGTCTGGAGAAATATAGTTCAGAGCAGAAAGAGACAAAGATGTGGGATACAGAAAAAGACATGGAGAAAAAGGCTGCAAGACTGCAGGAGTCAACACTTAGAACTCATACAAGCATTTCTTTTCAGATGGAAATGCATAAATCCAGTTTAAAGTATACTCCATTTAATTTCAGTCACTCTGTACTGAAAAACTGTGAACAGATTTATATCAATGAGGTTAAATGAATAACCTGCGCAGGTTTCAAGGTAAAGTGTCAACTGTAACAGAGAGGATGGGAAAAGGAAGGAGATTAATATTAATTTAACAACTTTTACACTGTATGTTTTCTCACTCCAATTTATTTAATGAACTAGGCAGGTGGCCTGGGAGATATATCCCTTTACACAGGTCTATGGCAATAACTGATTTTCAGTTGTTCAACAAAATGCTTTATGAAAACTGTTTTAGAGAGGGAATAGCTCATGCTACTTTGGGAATGCATACGGACTACACAAGTTTATATCTTGTGCAGATATATCTGTAGATATATATAGATATATCTGTAGAAATCAGAAACACCAAAAAATAGGAAAGAAACCCATTTGTCCTGGGGTTAACAGTTATTCTCACCATCTGATCTGGAAAACATTAATGAGAGAGAGAGAATTTTCCAGGCCCCTATATGCAACCATTTCCCAGAGGCTTCATGGAAGAACATCAGATTTTTATTTTTAGTTTCTTCTGAACTGTGATATAGTATGTGTCTATTTAAGTATTAGAGAGGGAAAAAAAATTGGCATTTAAGGAAGAGCTATGATAAAATCACCACATGTTCCCAAACACCGGCATTAGAACGGCTTTGAACTCCCCGGTTTCAGCCTGGCCATTCCCTGAAACAATTAGACAGAGATAAGACCTTAGGGAGCACTCCAATCTCTGTGAATGAGTTTCCATATCACAAGTGAGTTTTACAGTAACTATTCCTAAAATGGGATCAGAGAACACTCATCTTTTCCACAAGGAGAGCAAAGTGGGTGGCTCCCAGATGAGGATAGTACCACCTACAGCCTGTTACTATTTAAGCAGCATTACGTGGGCATAAGCCAACCGATCATGCCATTACATAAGGAACGAGTACCCATCTGGATCTCCCATAACAGGGTCTTACCTAAAGAAAAATCGCTGTCGATCTTCTTCTTGTCCATTCCACCTAAATATCCATTTTCACTGAGAGAGATAACACGCTTGGAAACAGCCCCTGAGCTTGCCAGTTTGCTTCCTCTCTCCTCTGGTACCTTCGACAGCTTCTCCTCATCCACCTCCTCTCCTGAGTCTGCGCTCTTAATGCTCAGACGCCTCATCCGTGACACAGAGTCAACTTCTTTCATTCGCACCAAGCGATCCATGGCAGTCCGGCTGGGTGGAGACGTGAGCTTGCCTTGCAGTGTCTCTATCACTTTCGAGGTGCTCCTCACTCTCTTTTCTGAATGCTGATATGCAGCTGACTTGCAAACCACGTTTTGATCCTCGCCTTGGCTGGGACTCACAGGTTGTTCAAGAACTTGCTCAGTTACCAGTGGTTTAGAGCTGGCTTCCTGCTGAGTAGCCTGGCGTTCATCGGGGTGTAAAGATCGCCCTCCAGCTCGGACAAAGAGAGCACTCTCTGTCCAGCCACACTTTCGTCTGCCTTCATAAGAATCCTCTTTTTTTCCTTCTTTGTTACTTACTGTGCTCCCCACTAATGACAACTCAAAGTCCTGAGCACCATTTGAAGGGCTAGTGACTGGGTGGGGCCCAACATAGTCATCTGGAAGGAGAGACTCCACTGCTATATCTATACCTAAAATTCTTGCAGCTCTTGCCTGCAATGACTCATTCACAGGGATTTCCACTGCATTTGCATCTGAAGCGTGATCAGAGCTGTTAGCACCAGGTTCTGGGGCCACATCAAGTCCCACTGACCTCAAATCTGGCTCAGAGCACCTTTGGTTCCTCTTTGTTAGTGACAAGCGTACTACTGACCCTCTCTCTAATACCCCGTCATTTGTGGGAGTTGCACCTTTGCTCAGTTTAACAAAGCCTAGGTAATTTTGGTCTTCACTCATCTCCTGCAAGACAGGGTTATTGAAAGGATTACTGTAACATGAACTACTTGGGCTACTGGACAAAACTCTTTTGACAGGGCCCACATGAACTGGCTGTTTGCTTGTTCTGCTCTTGGCTTCCCCCATCCCCATTTCTGTTATCAGACTTCCATCTGCAGGCCTGACTCCTTCACTGCTCCCTCCTGGCTTTGAGGAGCCATGAGGGCCAGCGCGTCTTGGCTCGCCACCATGCTCTGTCCCCATGCTCCAACTTTCAGACTTACTTTTAACCCTTCCTGACCTAAACACAGGCACCTCTGGCACAACCATTTCTGATTTCCCACCATGTTTTGGCTCCTGGCTTGATTTCTCATTTCTGGACTTCCTCCTCTGCATAAAGGCACCTGCTTGCAGAGGAGCCTCAGCACTTTCCAAATCTTCTTCACTGCTTGTGCTCTCCTCCTGCCCTTGCAGCTCCTTGTTAAAACTTTCTAGCTCACTTATTGCATCCCAGGGACGACGACTTACAGGTTTCAACAGGAACTGCCCAAACAGCTCTTTACTGTTGCAGGGAGCACCTGGTTCTCCCTTAACTACATCTCCCTTGGAAAGAAGGCCATTTTCCCTCTCTTGGACAGGCACAGGCTGGCTCTGGTGGGCTTTTGGGGAGGGAGCCCGAAGGACTGAGGTGGCAGTCCTGGAAAATGCACTGTTGCTAGACTGGCTGAGGTGTGTCTGGCCCTTCATACCATAACCACTCTGCCTGCAGCCTCTCTCGTCAGAAGGTGACCCCGTCTGTTTCGCCCCCATTGTGGATTCTGTACATCCCAGGAGTTTTGAAGAGAGTAGTTTGCTACTATCAGGCTGCCCAGGCTTTGTATCATGGAAAAATTGTGGGCTCTCAGGTTCTTCAGAGAAACTGGTCTGTGTCTGCTGGTCTTTGTACTGATCACCTGGCCAGGAGCCAGAATATTTCAGCTCTCTGTGTTTTGTAGGCTGAATAAATCTGAGGTCATTCATTTGTTTGAACTCTTCTGGTCTCCACAGCTCTTGTTTTTGTAACTCATTTTTATTGGTCATGTTTCCTGTAAGCGCTTGTAACTCCAAGTCTGTTGAAGACATACTTAAGAGACTTTGTTCTTGCAAAGCCCCATTGTTATCAAACCCATTCTTATCAGAGTTCTGAGTTATGTTGTTGTTCCTATCTGTATCTGGCAGATTGGATTCTGATCTAACTGGGATGGAGACCAAACAAAATATAGTTTCATTCATTTTTTTCTTTGAACTCTTTTTGCTCTGCATCCCAGTTCCAGGTTCAAACTTTTTCACTTTTGCAACAATCTCACAGGTGTTGTCCATATGTGAATTTCTTAGAGAAAGTTTGCCTTTCGTGTACTCTGTGCTGGCTTCATTACGGGGGCTGTGATTAGTTGCACTACAATTGTCTCTTTGGTCTGGCAAGGCACAATTTTCCTGATCTCGGACGGATGGTGCCAACCATCTGTTGCTATGGGTGGAGCTGTCAGAAGTTCTTTCTCCCTTTGCAGAACTGGACAAGTTTGATGCATCCACAAAGGCACTATTGTACTGTACTTCAAGATTTCTCTCTTGCAAAGCACCAGAACTGGGACTACATGCATTTTCAGTGTGTTTAGAGTTGCCCTGCAGACCTTCCAGTGGTGCAATCTTAATATGTCGTATCCGAGGATCATCAAAGGGAATATACTGAACGGAACGCAGGTGGTCAGCAGGGCGCCTTGCATGGCTTTGCTTCCCATGAGGAAAATGGTTGTCTTTGCAAGGGTCACACCCCACTTCAAAAGTATTCATGGCTGGTCGCTGGCAGGGGACAACCCGCTCTGCAGGACCCTGTGGATCACTGCTAGCGCATGAGTCGGTGTTAGGCACTTCACTGGGGGAACGTGGGGTCGCATGTTGGTGAGGTGGGGATTTGTAAGAAGGAGGAGGTACGTACACTGGGGGCTCCAAACCAGAGTCTGGAATGCAAGCATCTTGCCTTGGCTCATTGACTTTGGCTAAGTAGGAGATAGGTTCCTCTTTCTGGTGGCGGTTCTGGAAACCCACGGTTTCTGCAGGTGCCTTAGTCTGCTGCTGCAGTTCATAGGATGGAGGCTTGAGAGGTCTCCCATACTTGGGCTTCACCAGGGGAACGAAATGGGCTCCCATTCCGTGGTGCTTGGCTGGTTCCACACTCAGTCTGTTTGGGGGACACGAGGGGGTTTTAGTTACACTGAGCGAGTTGTTACTGTTGGTCAGGGAGGGCATTTCCACACACCTCATGCTCTCAGGCGAAAGGACCCTTGGCAACGACTGCGATTTCCCCCTGCTGTGGGTGCTGAGTACATTGTCTCCCAGGGTCAGCGAATACAGCTCTTGAAGCAGCTTCTCCCTGTCACCCTCGGACATTTGTCTCCCTACCTTTTTTGGCTGCTTCCAGCTTTCCACTTCCAGACTTTGCCATTTGCATTTGCTGGGCACTTCACAGCTTTCCTGCATGCCGCTTCTTCGGACGTACCCTGCACCTGTCCCCGCCTTCAGCTGATTCTCCTTGGGGTGCCGGGGTGCCCCTGGGGCTGCAGCCAGGCCTTTCATCTCCACACTGGCCTTCTGGGAATATCCCAGTAGCACACTGAAGTCCTGTCCTCGTCTTCTCCAGTAGGCAAGATCTTTATCAGTCTTGGGCTGGGGAGACCATGCTAAATGAGGCCTCTCATAAACCCTGAAAAAAAATGCAGTGTCAGAGGCAGTGTGCACAGGTTGTTTCTTGCATGGGTAAGGCCATTAGGAAGTCAAATGATGAGTTATGCTGATGGGGTTTGTGTAATCTATTTGCAACCAGATGACGATTTTAATGAGAGGATTAAAAAGTCAGTCATTAACATGGGTAAAGGAAGGGACAGAAGCTCTTTTGACATGTTGTTAGCTATGCAAAGATGTTAGAGACAAATGCACACAGTTACCTGCTGTGCAAACATGCACAGCCATCCTTGATGGACATTAGATAATTCCCTGTCCACAGCAGGATGCTTGGGACTAGATGATCTTAAAGGTCCCTTCCAACCCAGGCCAGTCCCTGATTCTAAAATGCCATTTTAAAACCAGAAGCAACTGTCTTGAATTACTTCTGCACCCTGCTAAATCAAAATCTATAGATGTCAAGGAGACTACTCTGGTATTCAAGTTTAATAGGATTCCAAGAAGCAGAGGTAGGGAGAACAGATAGATGGCTATTTCATAAGATTTCATAAAATATATTCTGTAAGAAACATGATTTTCATCCTGGTATAAGTGCTGAAATTAAACATGCCAGTTCCAGAATTGATTTTTGTTCATCTTTCCGAGGGAACAAATTTCTTCACGGTGCTGTGGATTAAATGACACCTGTCACAACAATGGTGATGTATCAACACAGTTCTGAATAAGATAGAACCAATATTTAAAATGTAAAATACTTCAAAAGAAGTATAAAATTCTTAAATAAAAGAATCTATTAGTGAAATATGAAAGACACTAGACATTTTATTGCAAATTAGAAATTCAGAACACAGATTTACATGAACAGAATAGATCCTTTGTCTGTTCTGAACAGAGTGTAAACTGTTTTATACATTCCTGCAGAACAAAATTGGTACCCTTCTATATAAATAATTAATTTTCTACTTGAATTGCATTCTGCTATTCTTGTACCTAAGGTGTCCAACAATATAACTGCCTTTACACTATGTGGCTGCCACCAGCCTAAGACTGGAAAGAAAAATCAAAATTGACAGAAATAGGACAAGTATGTAGATAGAACCCAAGAATTTCTTTATCTTCCCTCCACCCCAAGGTATATAAAGACTGTCATCTGGCTTTTTTTTACTAAAAACAATGATCTATTTAAATAGGAGTTTGTGAAGACATAATACAAGTCAAAATTCAGAATGAAAATTATGCCATCCAGATCCACAGCAATTTTCTTTTATGTATATTAACTTCATCCTGTGAGTCTAAATTTTAAAAACCAAACTGGGATAAGAAGCATCTTGTTCAAATTAGTTCAACTGGATTAAGACTGAACTTCTGAACAAAATGTTCTGCCTCCAAAGCATGAAACACAGTTCGATTGCTGAACCCCAAGAAGGAACAGACGTCTCCATTAATCAGTGAGATTTAACAGGACACCTCCTATATCAGAATCTGATTGTAGTAACAACCAACACTTCCATGTGGAAACACACAGCTGACAAATGCTGTTTTCTACCTTTTCATCTCATCCCCCCACTGCTGTGGCACCGTTTGTATCTATGTTTACAAAATGAGGTGAGAAACAGGGTCTAGCAAGAGTGAGGAGGGAGTGGACTGGTTGCTCTTTCTGACTGATTTCATCCCTCATTGTAAAAGGGTCTACAGAAATGGCAGGAAGTACAGTCATAGATTCCAAGATCAAAAGAGACCATTACAATTATTTAGTTTGACATCTTGTTCAGCACAGGTCATCAGACTTCTTTGAAATTATTCCGGCTTAAGTGGTAGCATCTCTTAGAAAAGCACCTAAAAAGCCTGTTTTTTTCAAATTTCCAGTGATGTTACAAAGCTTAATTCACCATTAAAAAAACCCCCACAAACTAAACCCAAATTCTTATCAACAGAAAGATTGCTTCTCCATTTATTAAAAGCTGTTTGAAAGATTAAATTTATTTTTAAAGGTTAAAAACTAGGCTCCAGTAATGAACTTCAGAACATGATACAATCCACCACATAACCTGTACTATGTCATCATTGCAACGAGTGTAAAAAAGACATTTAAAAGGAGGCCTTTAGAGCATTTCAGTCCTTTCTAAGATCTACTCATAGGACAGACAGTATCAGTCTCTCTAGGTCCTGGCTAAGCCACTAGAAGTGGTTACACAGCCAGCCCCTATCAGGGACCCTGTAAACCTCTGAAGAAGATGACAGTGCACCGTGCAGTGGGAAGAGGATGCTCCAAGGACCTTCCAGTACAGCTCCATCCCTGAAGACTCCTCTGATCTCAGTGATGGAGAGCAGCTCCTGCACACCTGCATGCAGGCATGGCAGGCAGGCAGGAGGCAGTGGGGCAGCACAGCACAACCTCACTGCTTGTGGCCACAGCTACAGCAGAGTGCTTCCTTCCAGGACGTGTGGCACTTCTGGGTCTTGCAGTCAACGAGGTGGTGGAAGGGGAAGCTTCCAAGAGCCACTCCAAGTTCAAAATGCTTCACTACCGCCTCAGCAATGCTAGATCTCTGAAAGGTGAGTACCAGTCATGGTGCAGTCTTTTGTGTCCATGACGTATCACCAAAGAGAAGACCTTACAGCCCCTCTGTGCAGCAGCTTGTCTCTGACTGTGCCACTACACAATTCTGTGTCTCTCTGGTTCTGACGCACAAAGAAATGCACAGGCAGACACAGCAGCTTGCAAGTGCCTGACAGCTGGGAGAGGTGCCAAGGATGGAGCAGTCCTGTGGGACTCTGGAGATTTAAGTTCCAGGGGCAGAGGGGTCCCAAGGGACCAAGGAGGTGGATTTAAACATTATGAACTGTTTTCTAAGAGGCCTGCTTGTAACAAGCATCACATTTGCTCTCATAAAGTGCTTTGAATTCATTCTATACAAAGTTCATTTAATTAAAACTGTTCAAAACCCCCAAAATTATTTCTAGCTTTCTGTGAATTTTAGGCCTCTACAAGAAATGAGGCCATCAGTCCACCCTGCACTGGCTGCATGACCGCATTTCACTGAGCTGTCTTGCTCAGAGCAGTGAGCTGAAGCTGCCCATTTCCCCTTGGGTGACGCTGGACCAGCAGGACCTCACATGATGCAGATAACGGGGCCAAAAGTGAAGGAGTGTGGCACAGGCTTCGAAGTCCAAACCCTGCAGAATGAGGCCACTGCAGGGCTATGTAGGGAGTGTCTGCCCCTGTAGTTGGCTGCCAGCATGCAAGCAGAAGGTGTTGGGCACTCAACAGCTCATCCTGCATGAGCTGCAGGCACTGGCACAGACTTTGTGCCCCACAAAGAGCACTGTTAAGGAAGTCAGCAAGGTGGAAAAATTTTCAGAGGGCTGTTCTGGACACTGGCAGCTTCTGTTCTATTTTGAGATCCTATCCTCACATACACTTTTCTGAGACCCAGCATTGGAAAACACCAGTACACTTTTCTAATTGTTCCAGCATGTGATCTCATTAATGATAGTATCTATATATCGCTAAATTTGCTAGCTACTGATATAGTTCCTCCCACACAAACAACTAAGCAAAGTGCCTCTTCTCTCTGCTTAGAAGAGAATCACGACAAAATTCTCCCGTGAAGAGAGAACTCTCATCTATACCCATAGGATCAGCTTTCCTATTTTCGTTGACCTTTTTTCTCCTCCAGACCTTTACTGTGTGGCCTCCAAATGCTCAGTTAAGCAGGGACAGCCCTCCCTCACTCTTTGCCTGAGAAAAACAGGATAGAGCCAAACACCATTTCCCCATTCCGCTGGATCATCACTCTCCCCTCACAAGCAGCAGGAGCAGTGGCTATGAAGTCTCCACCCTCCTCAGCAATGTGTGATTAGCAGAACAACCTTAATAAGCAGAGACAACAGCATGATCCCTGCCATCACAAAACACCCTAAGCCCTGCAAACCTGCCTGCAAAGGCAGCCACAAGGCTGTCAACATCACTCACTTCCATGGTGTATGGGAGGTTATTAACTCTTCTACATCAGTTGTGTAAACAAGAGTTTGGTGTAGATAATTCCCTGGATGAGGAGCCGGAGCCATGAGTTGTTGTGGAACTGCCACCATCTGTGAAGGACATACATGGCCTGTTCAGGCCCTGTCTTGATCTGTGCTGAATGGGAAAGCAGCACCAGGGAATGGTGGCAGGAAGCCTGAGATGCCCAGAGAGAATCTTGCTGGAAGGTCTCCTCTTCGGGCCCCAATTGTCCCCAGATCTCTGCAGTGTGCAGTACTTTCCCACTCTGGGAACCAGAAGCCCATTTCCCATAGCAGTCCAGAAACCAGGTAGTGATATCAAAATGTCTGGTGAAGTTCACCACGGCCTGCCTGCCATAGGCCCAAGCACTCCAAACCGGGCCATCACAGGTATCTTCTCTTCAGTGTTAGAGCAGCTCACACGCAGATGGCAGCCCTGTGACTCAGGAGTGGGTCTGGAGGGGAACTGTCACCTGGGGCTCAGGAACTGACACGCAGGTGCTGCAGTGCTGCAGCTGCGGCTTCCCCGGATCCAGCCCGGAGAGTTCCCTCCTCCCTTCCTGGATTAGCCAGGCCATGGCTGTGTCACGGTCCACATTGGAGGCACTCCACACACACAGGCATGGCAAGGAAGGGATGATACAACTGTTTTCCCAGCTGCTAGTGCCTTGTGAGAGTTCCCAGTAGGCTCACTGGGAATCAGAGTTTGCTGTAACAATAACAGCGAGAAAATATTTCTATTTTTATCAAAGTGTGACAAAGCCATTTCCCAGGTTGTGTTCCCTATTTTATGTGGAAAAGCCACTTTTAAAAATCAGGATATAATATTTAACTATGCTGTAGACTGGCAGGTCCCACGCCTTGAATTTAAAAAGAGAAGTTCACCAAGGCCAGCAATTACTAATAACCCTTCCATATCCAAGATGTGGGGCAGATGGGTGAGCCCCTGCAGAGGCACCCAGAGGAGCAGGAAGCAGGGAGGCAGCAGCCCTCCCAAACCCCTGCGCATCCACACAGGCTCTGACTGACAGGGTGCAGGAGCAACACTGCTGTGGTAGCTTCCAGCCTTGCACAGCCAGATCTTCACACCAGTATTTCTCCACACTGTAAACTCAGTGCCAGCTTCCTCAGCACCACTGCATGTTCTCTTCCCCTGCTTCAAAATCTTTTTCCCTTTCATTTTTTTTAGTATCTTTCCTCACTTTTTTTGCTGTCCTGTTTACTTAATCGAAAACACACTAGGAAGGATCCTCCCAATCACCTTTCCATCGGTGTTACGTCCTTCCTTCTCTAGAATGGATAGTTCCACCTGGAGACTTTTGCCAGGACTTGCTGCCCTATGACTGCTTTAGAGGGCTCACATCTCTTCCCCCCCATTATCCTTGCTGGCAACCAGCAGCCATTCCTGCCCCAGGCAAACAGACTTGCAAGGGGAAGAGATGTGAAGGGAAAGAAAGCCCAGCAGCAAGGGGACACATGCCTTTGCCACACGTTACTGAAGGTCTTTGTAAGAGGACAAGCTCCCAAGGCGACAGTGTTCCGCCCTGCTTTCAGTTTCAAGCCCACTCGGCAGGAGGAAGGGGCTTTTCCTTGTAAACCCTTGTCATACTTGGGCTGTCTTCCAGTTCTGCTCGAGCCCCTTTCCTTTGTTCATCTGCAGTACTCAAATAGCTGCAGAACAATGGCTGAGCGTCGGTGTGTACACACAGCTCTTCCTGCCCAGCCGGCCCCAGCCCCGGTGCGCACGTACTGAGCTGAGCAAGCCATGGTCTTACAAACACGTTTCATGGAGTGAGTGACAACAAGAACTTCCACTGGTTTGGAGCTCTTTTAAAATAGAAGTGCGCAGGCACCTTCTCATGCTTACTCCACAAGAGCAGCCTTAGGACAAGCAAGTCCTCAGTGCATGTAGGAACACCCACCAAGAGCTTCATGTGGCTGCACCCACAGTAAAACCTGGGGTGTGTAAATGGCAGAAGAAGCTGGGTGCAGTTTTTTAAAACTGAAGGAAAGTAAGATCTTTTTCCCCCTTTTTTGACCCTTGTGCTAGGACTAAACTTTCCTACGTCCATCAGAAAGGCCTTTCTGATACAGACCACACTATTAAAACATATTTTCCCACACTCAGCCACTTCTCATTATCCCACTATTCCCAAAGGCCTTTCTCTAGCAGAAGGTGAATGGATGCGTCACTGGATGTGGACATCCACTGAACTGAAATGGTTACTAGGATGGGAGCAGGAAAGGATCACAGGAAGATGGTGTTACGGGTTAGAGTCATGATTAATTATCTGTCAAGAACAAAAGAAAGAGAAAGCAAAGCCATGGCATGATGCTGAAACTTACCCCCCTTCTGAAGTATGAAAAGTGGACAAACCCTGAAGGTCATGGTGGTAACCAGGACCTGCTTGCCTCCCTTGGCTCCCATGGCTGCTTTCGGTGCTGCTTGAGCTGGTTTTCACCAGTGGTTTCTTGCTGTAGGCCCCAGCTCTGGATTCTGCTTCAATCCCGTTCAGTGCTGTTCTCTGAGCAGATCTGTTCCCCGTGATTTCATGCCGGTATCCATCATACCTGTTCTCATATGAAACAGGGGGATTTTTCGACAATTTGTATCCATGAGAAATCAGGAGGTCTTCAACACTGAACATGTTGTGCTGGTTTCACTCACAGCTGTGCCATCAGAAAGCTCTTTCCAGCTGGATCCATCACTACAAAACAAAACCAAAAACAAGCAGAAGGCCACTTTAGAGAAGGAAAGATATCTTTGATCAGCCAGTAGCCTACTGAAGCTAAGAGTCTCATCCCCTGGACTCAGTTTTCCATCCTTTTAATAAAATAGATGAAGCAAAGTGCATGCGGATGCTGATGATTCATGTGCTGTCCTTCCCTAGACAATACACCTCCCTGCACTCAGCCAAGCAGCAGATGCTGTGCTGCTGCTGTTGCCTCAGTCCCTTTCACTCACGAATTCACTGGTGATTGCAGCTTCTGGATTTCACTAATGCGATTTCAAAATAAAAACTTTGCACTGCAGGTAAGCCCACAACTTGGGCAGGCATTTCCTTAGAAAACTATTTTTCTCCAGTCACGGAGAGGTGCGCTCTGTATTATGTTTTAAGTTGCTGTGGAAGGAGGGGGTGGATTACAGAGCAATAAGCCTCTCCCTACAGCTCTGCATATTTCAATTAAAAAAAATGTTCACATGAACAAGGACAAAATATGCAAAAGAACAAAAATGAATTATGCAACCACATGAGAAACTCAGGTAACATCATGCAATACCCCAGCTTAACAGTCCTTTTCGCAGATTACTTTCTTTTCTCTCCGCATTGGCCTGTTGCAATCCTCAGCTAGAATAACACAAAACCTAAGATTTCAAGTATGCTGTTTTTACAACACACTTCTACTGTGTAACATGACTGGAAACAACACATGATGCCCATGTGTATTGTGTCTCAAGGATTTCTAAGACACAGGACAGTCAAGATTTTTCTTCCCCCGTGACAGCCCTCAGTTCTGCACTGACTAGAGCAAAGATCCAGCAAATTGAATTAGTTGGCTGAAATAGACAATAGCCTCTATTGTCTATACCACTCTCAAACCTTATTATGGCAATTATAGAATACCCATCCTTCCAGAGTTTTAAAATGTGTGGAAGGTAATGTTCTGTTCCGAAGGTTGTATGGAACAATGGACCCATCCTGATACATTCTTCCCTGTTTGAACAGTGTTACCGAAAGAAAGAAATTTTTAAAGGGTGGATAAAAAGGTAAAACACACCGAAAAGGACTTATGTAAAATATAAAACACAAGATGATTGTCCATGCTTGAAGAGTTCATTTAACATATCTAGTGAGTACTGTGTGTCCTTAGTTGTAGCACATCCACCTGAGGATCATAAGCCCTGCACTGGCAGCTGCTTAAAAGGAGACTGTCTCTGCAAAGATCACGATAACCAAGTACATTTTATACACTGGTCTCTAATGCTCTTCTTGGCCATGAAGAAAGGGAGAAGTTTGTTCACTACTGTTCACAAGGATTTACTTGAAATGGAGCAACTACTAGGATGGCTGCTGTGTGTTTATTAGTACAAAATCTCAGGGCTACATATACACTGAAGTGGATGGGTTGGCTTACTACATAAACCAGTTTCTGTGCTGCAGCACTCTATGCGTTATGGCCACTTTTTGCCTATCCAGCACCCCATCCATTTTCTGTCCCGCCTTGTCTCCTGGATGCTGTGCCAGCTGTGAAGCCGGTCTGGCCAGCTGCTCTGGGCCAGCCTGGTGTGCAGCTCCCAGGCATGCAGGGACTCTCCAGCTGCCTCTACGCTGCGCTGCCCACAGTGGCCACAGCACTCGCCCGAGGAGAGCTCACAGTGTAGAACAACAGGCACAATTTTTATGCAGAGCAACAATTTAACCTGGAACACTGCAGAAGTGGCTTTCCAGCCTGAGAACCTCCTGAACACCAAAACCTGTTTGTCCCTAGAGCTTAACGAATCTCCTCCCTTTTCACACATCTAGCAGTACACACTCTTTAACAACAGAGAAATAAAGCTCTGTGCTGAAGATATTAGCCCTTGCTAGAACAGAATTCCAAATTCCCAGTAAGAGCTCTGAGCAGATGAGGCAGCAGTAAGTACAAGCAGGCAGAAAGCAGAGAGGAGTGGGACCCTTCCCTCATGGAAGGAAGGGAAGGCTTGTGGGTTATTTTTGAATGCTGACCTAAAAAGCTGATTTTCCATCCAGCCTCTGCCCGGACTGTGCAAGGAGCCAGGTATGAGCAGAGCAAAGGGAACAGCTGGTTGCTAGAGCTGTTCAGCTTCTAACAAGAGAAAGATCCAATGTGACTGCCATAAACAGCAGAAAGCCCATCAAAGCGCTCTCAGGTGCAAGGAAGAAATGTGCTTTTCCTGCTAGCATTGGGCTGGCTTGGAGCAGAGCTTAACCCCCTCTCTGCCGCCCACTGCAGCCATCAGAGAGGCAAAGGTGAGTGGGTGAGAAACCTCCAGCCCATGGGGTTTGCTCTGATCCTTCTTTTGGCACCGGTAGTGAGGAGCAACAAGTGGAAGTGTGCCATGAGGAACTCGTATAACTGTCTCCCCCTGCTCCACAAACTCACCATGTGTAGAAGGGGAAACCGCAAGGTGCTCTGTGTGGTGGGGAGGCCCATCTGGGAGAAGAATGCTATCACTATGCCCATCACAATACCGCAGTGGGAACAGCCAAGGGGGAGAAGCCTGCTCCATGCTCATGGCACAAGCTCCAAGGAGCCAGTAGCTGTGGTGGCAGGTGGCCACTAGCTCAGACATCGTCAGGACACAGCCTCAAAGGGCTGTGCAGAAGTCACAGGGAAGTAGCATCTCCTGAATCAGACCTGATCAGCGACAGGGAACCCAGAGGTCCCGCCTGATCAAAGCCTGCAGGACAGCAACCATGCCAGCACCCATCATCTGCAAGGATGCTGGCCGGCTTTCTGAATCTGGCTAGAGTTCTGGGACACTCACCCCACCCTCCTTTAGATAAATAAACCCAAAAAATAAAATCAAAGGAACTGGATTGGCAGGAGTAACAAAACCATTGCTGCAGTGCTGTCATGTAAATAATCTGTCAGACCGGACCGCAGAGTAAAGGCTGTGCAGAGCTTCTAATTTGAGGGAATATCAACAATGCTGCAAAACAGTTTGTTTTTCCAGCCCTCATTTGTTTTGTTTGCCAATGACATCAGTGCTTTCTGATAGGGTTTGCTTCCTGAGGATGCCTGCTATCTTGCCAGCGTTTCCGACTTGTCCCCGGCAGCCGGTACAACTCTGCATTACATTGGAAACAGTGGCCAAGCTTTTCTCTGGAAACTTCTCAACAGCACTCTGAGATGCAAAGAAACAAGCGTGAACAGCGGAAATCAGCATCAGTCCCCATGTAGACAGACACAATGGAGACCCACAGCCTGGGCAAGTGGGACACAATGGGATCACCAGATGGAAACGTCGTCAGAGTACCTCATCTTGGAGTGCTCTGTCCATGAGCACAGATCTCACCTCGGGCCTGAGAAAAGCCCAAAGCACTTCTGAAAAACACCGTGAAGAAATTTGGTGCTAGTTTCCTCTGAGCTGCTTCTGGAACTCATTCTCAGTGGGGGAAACACACTGTTTTCTACTTATAATCTGCCTTTGTCTGTAGTTCCCAAGCCTTGTTCTTTTGGGGGGTACCACAACCATCTGTATGATGACCAGCACCAATGATGATGAATGCCAACACTTGCAGCAATGGCAGAAGCAAGTCTTACCTCCATGTTCTGAAATGACTTGCATGGCATGGAATCCTCCTTTCATGGTGTTCTGGGCAGCCCCCTGGCAGGCTCCTTCCTTTAGCCCAAGTTCCAGAGAGTGTCCCAGCATACCAGCCACAAATTGGGTGGGAGACCAAAAGTGACATAGTTGGCCCTGGCTGCCCTCTGTAATAGCTCTTCTGCTGTCTGCTACTTGAAATAAAAGGGAAGGTGTCAACCCTTTAACTAGCTGAATACAACTCCTGAAGTCTTTCTTGCACGTGATTTGCCCTGCTCACCTCTATTTATACCTGCAGAACTATTTATAACAATAATGTAAAAGATTTTGTACAATTTTCAAGAAAAGAAAATATTGAAGGAGAATTATTCATACTGCAAAATGAAGTATACAACATCAAGAATTGCCAAAATCAAGGCACCCTGCGTGGACACACAAGTTGCTGCAGTCTCTGATTACGTGACTTGAGGCTACTGAATTCTGCAGGACTCCTGCCTTGACTGGTGCGCAGCAGAACTAGGCGATGCTAGTTCTTCCTGGGCTGTCTGTGCAGCAGCTATTCAAACACTGTTCCGAAGACATAGTTACTAACAGGCATCTGAATTACAAAGCGCATTATCTAGATGGGTCACACATTAAACTAGCTTATCTTCACTCATGTCTGGGTGACATTATTCCCATTTCATATCAGACATGTGCCAGACAGAAGTATTTATGCAGACAGACTAAAGTGAAAACAACTCTCTCCACTCTAGGCATCCAGTCTGAAGTGCTTACAACCTGATTTTTTGAAGGACTTAGCTTTAAAAGTGAACTAGGTATATTCAAAGCAACTTCTGCAAGAACCTAGTGCCTCTGCATATCAACCTAAGTGTGCCCATAGCCATCCACATGATGAAGACATGGATGAGCCAAAAAAACTGGTTGCAGTTATTTGTACTGTGCTTTTCTCCATTCCTCAGCCCATCTAATCCAACCTCAACACTTTTGTCCAGGAAGCCCCACATCACACCACTCCTGTTAACTCCTCACCACCATGTACCCCAGTTCCTTCATTTCTCCCATCCCACTCTCACCAATTCTTCTTGCCATCCTCTCTCCTCCAGCATCCCTTCCCTTCCCTCCCCTCCCCTCCCCTCCTGTCTCCTGGTCCCACTAGTTCAGCCACTCTTCCCACATAGCCCACCAGCATGTCAGTCAGCCTGTCCTTCCTCCTGCACCCCTCACAGTTTCTGCTGGTCATTCCTCAGTTTGCATGTCACCCCAATTTCTTCCTTCCCCTCCTGATGAACACCTACTGTCCTGTCTACACTTCAGCAGAAGCACCTCTGTGCCTGCTCTCTGCTCCAAGATTTGAGACCCCATCTGACCTATACCTGGAAGAAGCAGGATTCATTAAAGGGATGTCATTACAGGGATGATCCCACTGAGCAGCACAGCCCTAGGCCAGCACTACACAGGCACGCTCTGCTGGCACAGCCCTTAGAGCACAGGGCTGGGTCACAAGTGGGCTGCTCAGCACCAGAGGCTGGGGCGTGCTGATGGATGGGGAAGAAAAGTCTTCAGGAAACAGAATAGCTCGAAACAGAGATTTCTGAGTCTGCCAAGAACACGCACAGATGCCTCCAAGCCTTGTCACCACAGATCCTGTTCCTGAACATGATGGCACTGCAGCTCTCAATCAAAAAGCTGGACGGTTTATTTTCTTTCCCCTTTCTAATGTGGGCAAAACAACATTCCTTCTCTCCTCCCTCCTAGTTTTTCTTGGAAATGGTTGAATTGGTTTAGCTGACAATATTAAAATAAACTTAGCCTGAGAGAGAGACACAACCTGAAAGTCTCAGATCAAGTGATAAAAGCCTGACAGACTACAGCAATGGAAAACAGGTTCTTATGGCTGTTTTAATACTAGATGGTGCTACTTGCTCTGTCTAAATATAACCCTAAGCTACATCCCAGGAGAATATCTAAGGCTTTGGACATTTTAATCGCTCCTGTTTTCTCACCCTGGTTTTGCATGTGTGCATATAGAACAGCCTATCAAAAGCACATTAAACAAGGCTTTTACCTTGCTAATTTCATTTTTTTGAGGGACAATAAAATCTGATGGGACTGTAACCAGCAGGATGCAGTGCTGATGTGCACGCAGCCACCCCAGAGTGCCATGCCCCTGCCCTCTGCTACAGAAACAACCAGCACCACATCCACTGACTTGCATGACACACTCCATTGGGAAAGACAAAATTCATGTGCTTGAAGAGTCCTCAATTAATGCAAACATACTCTAGAACACGGGAGAAAGAGATTGGAGAATATTAATGCAAGTTGGATCTATTCAACTCGGCGGGGCTTAATTAAGCATAGGCTAGGAGTAAGGAAGGAGCAGGGAGCTCATCAGGGCTCCCTCCAAGCCATGAGTAAATACCTTCTAGAAATTCTCAAAGGATGAGTGAAGGGCAAACATATTATCTAACTTCAAACAAAAGGGGGAAGGAGACAGATCTGGGGTATCATAGACCAAACAGCCTTGCTTTGATATGAAATCATAAAAATTATTATTCAATCCACTTGTAAATACTTAGAACAAGTGTTGATTTATCACAGAGTAGGAGGGAGCAAGCGTGCAATCCAAGAAGAGTTTCCATCTCCCTGCTTGCCGCCTTGCACTGCAGCTGCCTCCACTCCCACATGATAAAGTCATGAGAAAACAGAAAATACAGACTTGTCAAGAACAAATTAAACCTAATCTATTTAATTTTCTTCTTTGACGGAGCTGGGAGCATAGTGCCTAGGGAGGAAAAAACAGTAGAAGTCACACTGGAATGAGGAAAGCTTTGATGAATGCATGTGATAGCCTTATATGCAAACCAGGTGAATACAAGTGAGGTGTAATTTACTATGGGCAGGCATACAAATGCATCAAATCTGTACTCAAGGAACAGTGGTAACTCCAATGTCAACTTAAAAAGACACATAAGGGCTGTGCCTGGGGTCTTGCTCTATTCAGTATTTCCATTAATGACTTGTAAATTAGGAGGAAGATTACAATTACAAATCTGTAGGGAGTGCTGTGAGTATTTTCAGGTATTAAAATTAGAATAAAATCTTAATAAATCAGAGACCCAGTCTGAAATGAATGACTGAGATTCAATACAGGCAGGTGTAAAAAAACATGTTGAAGAAGAAAGATGTCATACAAAAGTACAAAATGGAGAGGTACAACAAAAGAGGCTCTGGGGCTAGAGGCAGAGGAAAGACATAATTTGACTCAGTGATCTTAAGAGACTTTTTCCAACCCTAACAGTTCTATAGTTTCATGATAGGAGCAGTGCAGGGCTTGGTACACACACGTGAATAAGCCTGGAGATGTATCTAGAGGAGGATCACACATCAGTCTCTTTACTCTTCTCAACCCTATATCCAGTTTGGGCCCTACCTCAAGCAAGATGCTCACAGGAATGATAAAAAATTTAGCCAAGTGTGAGCCCTAGAGAAGAGGGTACAAGAAGTGGGCTTATTTAGTTGGAAGAAAAGTGTGGGGGAATGAGGGTGAGAGAATGAGAGACAATAAGTTTTAAATACGTCAGGCTGTTAAAAGACGGTGATAATCTTGTCCTGCTCCCTGCGGATGTGGATATCCAAAGGGACTGACTTAGGAGGCAGCAAGTGTGATTTAGATTAGATATTAGGAGGAACTGTCTAGCCGTAATGATAGTTATCCACTGTTTATGCTGGCAGGCTGTGAATCAATACAGGTTTTCAATAACAGACTAAATGAAAATCTATCAGAAATGGTGCAGATGAAGCAATCCTGCCTCAGAAACAAGGGATTTGGGATGGAAACAAAACTTTTTAGTATTCTTCCTCTACCTTCCCCCCCCAGAATTTATTGTTTTGTTTGCATGCCCCACACATTTCCAAGAAAATCAAAACTCTTAAGCACACAAGTCTCTCAGTGTTACAAACAGCCATCTCACCTCAAATACAAGGTGTATTTCCCCTCTATCCCCACTCGCCCCAGCTACAACTCTCCCTGCTCCCTCCTTTCTTGACATCTCTGCATTGCAGGGAAGAGTGACGGGAGTGCTAAGGGGGAGCAGGTCTGGCACAGAGGTAGAAAAAGAAATTTTGCCTCTCCTTCAGGGATGGGAGGAATAGGGAGGCTGAGACACAAAACACACTATGGTTTGAAGGCTCCTGAGCAGAGACGATGCAGCAGATGAGCTGAGCAGAGGCACTGGAATGGGGTCCTGACCAAAGGACTCTTATCAAATCATGGATACACACCAGGCAAAGCTTCTACAAAGCTCCCATTACAGTCCATGCTGTAGTGAAGGCTTCAAAGCCACTAGTGCTACATGCATAATCATCTCTGCAGACTACATGGGAGGAAGACATGCCAAAGACATTGCTGGAAGATAAGCCAACTTTATGTTGGCTCTGCATGTCTTCCCAGGCCAATCCCTCCCATTCACCTCAAAGAAATTAAAAAGAAATATGTGAATTTTTGTGTTTAACTCTCATTACCTGTGGGCAAGGAAGTTCACATTTTTTCTCTAACACAGAGATTCACAGACAGTGAAAATTACAGCTCACATCTTCTTTGCATTCTTTGAGCAAAAGGACCTCAATGAAATCCTGCAGGAACTGTGCCAGAGAGCAAATTAATGATACAATGTGTCTCCAATAAAATTAGGAAGTGGGGAGGATGAGAGGAGCAAGTCTTAAAGAGTTTATTTAACTCTCAGAAGGTAGTTATTCCTGTCTTGTATCTCACCAGTGCAGATGCATCTGCAAACCCACCATGGCATGAGAGAGAGAGTGCAGAGCATCTCCTGGGGCAGATCTCAACGAGTGACAGCCACTCCCCAGGTGCTACCATTTGTTAGGAGGTTTCAGACTCTGCTTTTCTTACATTCATCAAATGTAATCTACAAAAAATGGTAGAGATAGATTTACTTTTTTTAAGTAATGTGGGTGTTTGAGTATTGGGTTCACACAATGCTGAAAAATGTCTGACTGTGCACGGATGGGACTTGGTATCTGAAGTAAGTTTGACTTTTAAATTTGCCGTGGACCAATCCAGCCCTGACTGAGCACTGATACACTGAGACTCATAAGCATCCAAATAGAAGTAAATGCATAACAGGGAGAGAAGATACGTCCAAGCATGCACAGATACCACTGTTGTATTAGCTGGTTTTCAAAATGTCAACAGCTTGCTTTCACTGATGATAGACCAGCACATTAGTTCACTGAAACTGGTCCAGATTTTTTCCAGAGAAGGAGCAATTGTTGAAGAGCACTCACTGATACTCTGTGCTCCAGATATAACCAGTCCTTACACCAATTGGCAACATATGGTGTATTTCCTCAAATGACAGCTTTCGCCTGTCACAACAGGAGGACAAAATAGTACATTTATTACACAAAGCGTAATTAGTCAACTCTTTCCTTTCCAAAAAGGAACTGCAGAAGAGGATATTTTTTAGGACCAGATGAATGTTTCCATGCTGTTTACAGTTTTGTATGGAACAGTCCACTCTAGTGGAACAAAGCACAGGGAATCACATTTGTTGCTTACATCTTAAAATCAAGATATTATGGGCTAATCACCCCACCTAAAGTACCTATGGGCAAAGTCCTAATAAGCTACTCCCACATTAGTACTTCATGAATACGTATTATTGTTTGTATTTTGTTAATAGAAAAGCTCTCCATTTGTACAAGATAAAAGAAAAAAAAGGAAAAAAGGATCTCAATATTAACTGCATTAAATGTTTCAAAGCAAAATTTTTTAATAAGGGATCTATCACGTGGCTGAACTTCTTTGAGGTGACAGTGACATGACTTATAGAGCCTGGGCTCTGTGATCAAAAGGATTACACACATTAGCATCCTACTAATCACAGCAGGACAGGCTGGCCCATCAGGCCAGGACTCATGGAGGAGGGATCCATAAACAAACACTTTCTCCTGCTCATAAACGTAGCTGGGAGCAGAAGCATTCCAAGGTTGGTGTGGTCTTCTCTACTTTCAAAGAGATAAGGATTGTGTCTTCTGGAGTAAATAAATTCTCAGCATAGTCTTACACATCTGTGTGTTTACTCATTTTCCTACACTGTCATCCTCTCTTGTGTGTCATCCCTTTTATATTACCCTTGCACGTATAATCAAATGCCCTCTCTTCCGGATTGACCCTCTGCTTCTTCCTGTATTACAGATGCCTTTGATCTTTCTTTCTTGGATCTGTGTGTCCTGACTGGTAGTCTCTGCAGGATTGCCCCACGACCCCTTGGTCCACCAGAAAATAAATGCCAAAGTAGCATTTTTATGTATTAGCATAGAAAAAAAACTAGACAGATGCTTGAGAAGGCTACACACTAGCAATGCTATGCTGCTGAGGCACTGTGGGTGCTGGGCAGGGCTGCCCACCAGTAAAGTACGCCCAGGCTGGTGAAGAGTGACCCAGTTCCTCAGCACAGATAAGCCCCCTGGACCAACAAAGTGAGTAGTCATCATCATAAGGAAGAAGATGGACCATTCTGAAATTTCAGAAAAAGCTGCTCATTTTTACCCCTTCATCATGCTCTTAGTGACTTGCAGGGTGCCATCTGAATTTTCAAAAAGCTGAACTCAGCCTTTAACTTTTTTTCCTTTTTTCAGCTATGTCAGATTTTTTTCCCTTGCCTCACCATTTGAGATAGTCCAAGTTATGGCTGACAAATTCCATTAATATCCTAACTGTAATACACTTGGGCAAAGAGGCTCCGGCGGCTTACTGTTCCCTGCAGGCACGGCCAATACCAGAAGAACTGAGGGTTATTTCTAGGTAGATGTGAAAAGATACCATCAGTTCACATAGAGACCTTAACAATCGCATCAGGACTGCTGAAAGGCTGACCAACCCCTTCCTTCACAGCTGGAACTGGTGAGTAAGTTTCCCCAGCAAGCCCAAGTCCACTGGCCCTCGCAACAAAGCACAATAACAACGTTTCAGAAAGTAAGATAACCCTTTCCACTCAAGGATTCGAAAACAACATCTGTTAAAAAACAAGCAAACTGGTGTAATGGCTTCAGCAAGAGACCCAGAGGATTTTAGAGATGCAGCTCGTGGCTTGATCAACACATTGTGAACAGCAAATTACAAGAGAACAATTGTTTCATACCAAGCTCTCCCACCCCTGAACTCCCTCAAGGTTAATTAGGATGGCCTCTGGCCAAATTAATTAGAAGATTTGGGCAGGACTTTGCTACGCACTCATAACTAGTTCCAAGGTGACCAAGAAGTTCAGAAATGCCTCACCTTCCCAACAGAGCTTGCTTGGCAAAAAACAAGCTCACATGTGCCATGTCATTCCTCTGACAATCAGGAGAAACACTTAAAAATAATGTTTCCCTAACTAACAGCTAACGTAGAAGAACTTTCTGCATCCTTCCCTCTGAACAATATACCCTTGTTTATTTTCTGTGTGCTTTTTAGGTCATAAGAGGCCAGTGAAGTTATGCATCTAAAGAACAATATAGTACTGTAATTTGCCAGTTGATACACACAGCCTGGCAGACCCTGAAAGATCCATCTTTTCCAAAAGCTGGCAAATACATGTTTCAGCACAGAGAAATACAGAACACCAGCATAGCAAGGGAGGATGTGGAAGGGCCCAGCCTTTGAAATGACAGACTAAATTGGTCTTTTAGTTGGTATTCTAATGTGCCCTGGCGGTGCAGCTTAGAGATGACCCTGCCTTGAGGGGCACAGCCATGCCCAGCTTCTCTACCCCAAGGCAGCAGTCTGCCTCAACTTCCTCAAGCTCCTGCTGCCCTAAGCACCCTTAGAAAAGGGAATAGCTGGCAGGACCACACTTTTTCCTCCAAGTGGTACCATGGTGAGTGGTAGGACTGCACAGCATAGTAGGGTAGGGCAGATCTAGCCTCTGTGATTACAAACCAAGTACTGGCACAAATTAGGGCTCTGCAAGTGGCTGCATCTCTGATCTGGAGAGCCCTTCTCTGTCATTAATCTGATATTGTTTAGCTTGAAGCCGGAAGGTTGCTATTTTCCATGTATCTGTTACCCACAAAAAGCAACAGCCATTCTGGGCAGAATCGGAACTTCTGAAGTAACAATGAGAAACTGCTTCAGCTCACGCAAAGTAGTGCAGTTGAATACTTTTCAGCAGGACACAATTCTCATTGTCACTAGCCAAGATTTAATGTCTTGACTCTGTGAATCAGGCTGACTACTTAAAACAGTCACATCTTGTGTTCACTTAAAGACATGAGCTGGAGAAACTTCACATGTAGAGTTCATGCCAATAAAAAGCTATTATTCTCAAATCTTGACCAAAAAAAAAAAAAAAAAA